>JAUMHM010000087.1:11203586-11225512 GCA_032362435.1 Melikaiella ostensackeni | reverse complement strand
CAGCCGAATTGAACGCGATTCCGGCGGATGAGTTTAAAAAATGTTTCCTGCAGTGGAAGGACCGCTACCAGCGGTGTTTCGACGCTCAAGGGTCTATTTTGAAGAATATTAGTTGTATAAGCCAAAGGGTTTAATAAAACTGCTTAAAAAAAATAAGGCTCATTACTTTTCAATCAAACCCTGTACATCATCGGAAGTTAAATAAAAATATAAATAATACATTGATGTACAAGTAACGTAATATAATGCTAATGTAATGTAATGCAATGTTAATAGAGATGTGGCTTTCGCTTTGAAGATTCGGATGGGTTTGGAACATTAAATTATTTATTCTGATGTGCTCTTATAATAATGCATACGAATTTACTTTCTTGATACATGTATGACAATTTTATCTCGAGAAACTTCTACACTTTTGTACTTGAAGTTACCAAATATCAGAAAACGACAAAATTTCCATCACGTTTGCACAAACGTGATAAAATATGTTTTGCAGGCGACGAATTTCGCAAAAATTATGACGCCAGTTTATGATATGTCTTGTTATTATATTTACCAGCATTCAGAAGAGAAATAAGATAATGGCTAGTATATATGCAAGCAAATCGTCATTTTGAACTAATTATCAGCTAGACTCTCTACAAAATTCTTCAATAATCAATCTCCTATATTTAGGAAAGTGATAAGCGCTGTTCGTAATCTTTTCTTCGCCTTGTTGATTTTCCTTAATTCTATTCGTAAGTGACATTATATTATTCGATCATTAAAAAAAGCTTTTCTCATCGATTTTACATGTGTTTTGTAGATTTGTTAGCTACTTTAATGAAATTGATAGAAAAAGAATGTCAAGAAATGGCTCAAAAAGAATTGAAAATAGTTGTTGTTTCAATTTTGTTTTTGAGAAAATTTAGAGTTATGTTTTGAATTTATTTGCGCAGCTAATTTTGGTAGTTTGAACTTTAACTTTAATGCAAATCGCGAAAGAATTTGGATTCTCTATCTTCCTATTTTTTATCCTTTCATACAAAATTTTCCTATGATTCTACGTCCAACTTTGATAACATCCTTGCAATCGTATCTTGAAACAAGTTTTATTCTAATTAATACGTTTACATAAGACATGAGTAGTAACTGACTACGTGCAATTCTGCATGAAGGAGTTTTAATCAACTGAATTAGAGATAAGCCGAATCCTAAACGGAAAAAAATTAACATTGAATTTGAAAAATATCAGCACAAATATGGATGATATTAATTCGATGCTGATATTTTTTTCGTTTAGAAAACTTTAAAAACTGATATTTTGCATCAAAATTAATATATTTCTATTGTCTTCTTGCAGAATTAAATTTGCAGTTGAAGAATTACAATGTTGCTCGATATCCTCCTATATCTCAGATACCAGGAATCGTTTTTCATGATGGTGTGCTAAGAAGAGTCCATCATTTCATCTTTGGAGAAGAATATGATGGAGACATTTATCCAATTAGGCAATATAACCAAATTATTATAATACGCGAGCGCGACAACATGGTCCGGAACGTTACTGTAAATGATTGGAAACAACTATATTATGATTACCATCTTCGAATATATGAAAGTATCCACGGCCCGACTAATTATCCTGGATCATCTCCCATACCAAGGGGCGCAATACGCCAATCACCTTTACTTAGCTAGTTGATGTGGTAAAATAATGTGAATGTATGTTGTACACAAAAAAATTTGTCTGCTACGCGGGCACTTTCTTGAGTTAAAGATCATACCATTCACAAACTCTAATTTGATCATTGTAAATTCATTTTTCTTAAAGCTCCTTTGGGTTTAACGAATACAATCTCATCACGTTAGAAAAATTGAAAAGTAAGTGCGTGAAAGAAAACTGGCAGAATTTTTGAATGTACTTTTTACTTTGCACTGTCCCACTAAAATTATTCATTTTGAAAACTTATCTTCAAATACCTCAAAACAAAAAAAAAGCTTATGGAAATTTTTATGATTTTCAGAAAATTGCTAGAAATGTTTCGAAAGGTTTGAAACTTTTGGAAACTTATGAAAAGTCTTGAAAATTTATTGAATGAAGAAGGGATGTGAGATAAGAAAGATAGAAAACAGAATTGAAGTTTGGTTAGGAGAAGATGATCACTAGGTAGCTAAGGTGTCGGTATGATTATGAATGAGAGAGCAAAGCAGCGTGTCAAAAAGTATGAATGCGTATCTCTTAGATTATCATGAGTTAGAATGAGAGCGGAAATCAGAAGGCTATTTATTATAGTATGCTACTGTCCAGTCCATAGTGACAGTAGTAATGTAAAAAATACTTCTTGCGACTCGTTGAATAATACTACAGGCACTGTCGATCCTGGGGAAAGAATCATTCTACTCGTTGATATGAATGGCTGGGTTGGTATGCAACGCACAGGTACAGACAGGGTACTTAGTCATTGCAGAGATCCAAAAATGAGCAGTAACAGGAAAGAATTGATGAGCTTGTGCTTATAAAGACTTGTTTATTATAAATTCTTGGTTTAGATATAAAATAATCCACATGTATATTTTGTGCAGAGACGAAAACCACAGTGTAATTGACTCTTTTGCATTGGGTGAGGGATCGAGGGGGCTAATGAGAGATACAATGGGTGCATCAATTATAAATGTATTTCTGTATACTCATTTTATGAGCACATTGTTTCAGCTCTGGCCCCAAATAAATTTGCTTTCTCATAGAGGGATGTTTTCATTTAGGGATGTTTTTACTGGTTTCATCATGGGTGTCAAATAAATTTGCTTCATCACAGAGGAATGTTTTCATCTAGGGATGTTTTTTTGATAAGATTCCATCAATAAAAGGTGGTTCGTTGATAGGTCAGTCGATGCGTCTTGGGGACGTGAATAAATGCATCATAAACAGAACTCTTATATATCTAATGTCAAACAACTTTACCTCATATAAACGAGATATACAATATATTTTTTGAATTTATAAATCGGTATTGCTAAACCATGAGGGATCATGGGAGGTTCATCAGATGGTCATTCGACGTATCTCGAAAACGCAAACGAATATATCAGATACAGTACTGGGTTATTCATCATATCAACAAAGTTTTTCTCATATGAACAGAATAAAACATTTTTCTGAAACATCATAATTCGGTAATCGTAGATCATAAGAGATTCAATAAAAGGTCGATCTATGCATCCCAAAGACGCAAACAAAAATACCAGAAATAGTAGTGTTGTACTTCAAATATCAAAAAAGTTTTTGTCAAATAAACAAGGTCAAAATTTTTTTTTACGAATCTCTAAACGAAAAAGAAACCACTTCTAATTGGATGATCTAGCTCAAAATCAGAATGAAGTTAAACACACACACACAAACACACATTGACATTCTTCAAAATTGTATTTTCGAGTTCCTGGTCTTAGCAATGAAGAGAGGAATAGACTAGAAAATAATTATAGGGATAAAAACTGAAAAGCAAAGATACTTGTCAAAAAAAGCAAGGATAAAATCAAAACAGAAGAAGATAGAAAAATGCAAAGTGATTTTGGAGGAAGAAAGAAATTATTTTAGAAATGGGTTAAGAAGATTAGGAAAGAAAGTACTAATACTGAGTTAGTCGGAAGAAGGATGCTGATGGTGAAATGTTATGACATATGGACAAAATGAAAAACTATATGAGTAATTTTTTCAAGAAATTTTATGCAGGTTGAACTATGGACATCTGTGACATAGAAGAGGATGCATTAGACGATCCTGTTGTAGGTGGTGAAAGGTGAATCGACATCCGAGACATTATATCCGCAACTGAGTAACTGAAGAATGGTAAGGCTACTAGTGTGGATGGTATCAACGCTGATATGGTAGGGAAATTATGTGTGGATCATATACTCAGCTTGAGACAAGTCACAGAAAAATTTCAAGGGTAAACAAAAAAGTTTTATGTGCATACCTGTACGTTGATCTGGAAATAGCTTCCGATAAGGTGGATAGAACTAAGCTTTGAGAGGTCCTGCAACAGTACGGACTCAATGGTTGTCTTCTAAAAGCACTAAAAGCAATATACAATGGTAGTAAAGCAAGTGTAGGAGTAAAAGGACAACTGAGCGATTGGTTTGATATTAAGCAGGGCGTGAGGCAAGACTGCATTATGTCCTCCTGGATGTTCAATATTGCCATGGACAAATATCTAAGAAGGGCTCTCTTAGACGAAGAAGGTGTTGATCTCGGTACAGTAAAAGAGCATGAACTGGCGTTTGCACATGATGAGATTGTTACATCAGAATCAGTTGATAATTTGTAGAGAATTATAAACAGACTGGATACCAGCATAATGAGTATGGATCTTAGGATTAACGTGAAGAGGACAAACAATACCTTGTCTAAAAGTAGGGGTAAGAAAAGATTTTGCAACGTTGCCCTCAACAAAGAGAGAATAGAACAAGTTGATGATTTTGTGTATGCTGGAAGTTTATTTACTGCTGACGAAAAGATAGATGCCGACATATCGAGACATATAAACGAGGGTAGAAAGGTTTTTGGCAATGTATGAGCCATTACTAAAAGTAAAAATGTCATGGATAAAGCTAAAATTGCAGTATATCATTATGTTCTTGCATCCACTCTGCTGTATGGTAGCGAGACCTGAACGTATCAAGAAAGGGACAGAAGTAAACTGAAGGTGGTTGGCATGCAATTCCTGTGGAATATATGCGGTAAAATTCTAATGGACGAAATCAGTAATGAGTGGGTTTTCAGAGAATATGATGTGGCAGAAACATTAAATGTCGAGCAACCTATATGACATGTTCATTTCTTCATTTATGTAGTAACTTTCCAAGTCTTGTTACTTAACAACAATAAGTGAGATGTTTGGTTTCGAAATGTGAAAAATTTATATTTTTCCTCAAAACTCACATGTTACTATTGTCTTCTTACAGAAATGAGTCCGCAGTTAAAGGATCACCATGTTGCATATTATCCTCCTATAAATGAGATACCAAGACTCGTTTTTTATAATGATGTACTGAAAAAAGTCCATGCAATCATTAAATTATCTTCAGACGCTTGCAGGGCCAATAATGATAAGAAATATGTAGGAGCTTGTTGAATAGACATAGAAAAAGCTATAATAAAACGAGGTTTCAATCGTGTGCAAAACTTCCATTGAAACCCGAAACATCTCATTTTATTATAATGAATCATCGTGAAAGCATTTAATCTATTATTATAGAAAAAGCTTTTGATATAATGCGGATTGAGGGACTTATTTATAAGTTATTAAAACTAAAATTTCCTAAGCGCCTTACTAAAATGATTAAAGAATTGTTAACAGGGAAAAGTTTTATATTTACGAGTGGCAATATAATTGTTTTCAAAGTACTTAACAGTCTTGATCAAGGAGCAGTACTTTCTCCTCTCCTTTTTTACATCTTTGTTTACGAATTATTAACAATGTATGGTCTGAATATAGAAGCTCACAAGAGAGCAATAGCTTTTGCTGATGATATAATAGTCTTCATCATAGGTAATAAAATCTTCAAAAATACAAGAGGGACTTCAAGATTTATTTTCAAAAATTCAATATTATTTTCATAATTGGAAACTAAAATTGAGTATACAAAAATGCGAAACAATATTTTTTGGACCACCGCTTAGTTTGTCGAATGGGGATATGAAGAAAAATTGAAAACCTTTCCAACTGAAACAATCAAATGATTGGGGAGAGCCTGTTCCAAATAAGACGTTAGTAAAATACTCAGGCACTGATATAGACCAATATTCAAACGTAAATCAAAATGCGGATATTCATCTCGGAAAAGTAACAAAATCTTTTTCAAAATTCAAACGGTTAGCTTATAATAATCAATTAAATTGAACTAAAGACTTATCGGATTACTGGCCCACTGTTGACAGAATTGCGAGAGAGACTGGCTATCCCGACACTGTATCAGAAATGATTAATCTAGATTCTTTAGAATGTAGAAGGTTTCAAGCGGGGCAGATGTTTCTCTATAAGATTCTGAATGTTTTGATAGACTTTCCGAAAATAATGCAACAAATTGCATTTAAAATACCATCTAGATTTCTTCGGCCAGATGGTGAAATATTCCGCGTACCTGAGCACAGGACTGATTTATGGATAACCCAGTATCAGCCATTTTCAGATCATCTAATTCAGTCAACAGTATGTTCTATGACGTTGATATTATCAGACAATCTATAAGCGAATTCATTGCATGAAAAAAGTGTTACATTATGCAAACTAGGCTACAATGTTGCAATAAACGACATCTCTATATAAGAAAATTTTCTATTCTTTATAATAATTGAATATTTTTCTTGAATGTTAAGTTCAATATCTGATGTTCCAAAGATGTAAACCGTTAATAAAATTATTCCAAGTTTCACAACGTTCTGGCAATCTTATCTTTAAGCAAATACCATTTTTAACAGTGCGAGTAAATGAAACGTAATAACGGTCTACGTGCATTTCTGCATGATCAACCTAATTAGAGATGAGTCGAACGGTACAGAATGTTACCGAAATTTTGCGATCCCTCTTCCAAAGCTTAGAGCTGTTGAATGAAATACGAAGAAAATTGACGTTACTGAGTCCCCCGTGTAAAAATATTTCGTCTTGGATTTCGTCTTGATGATGGGCAATTAAGACATTTTCAAGACTTGTTGAAGACGTCTGGGAAGTCTGGCTAATGAGAAGGAGCCAGACTTTATTTATCTCTTGAACCAGGAAAAAGGTTTCCGCTGCCTACCTGCAATGACGAAAAGGGTCTTCTTTATAACGTCATAAAAGCTAATCCTCATTTATGTTTAAACAGTTGTGTAAATTAATTATACAATATGCATGTTGAATGAATCCATTTTATTTCATTTATTGTTACTATTACACTTGTTTGTCGAAAATCCCGAAAATGTTGTTCGTTTTTCCGTATTACGGACGGTTTAGGAGATCCTTATAGAAAACTACAATATTGATCTTTTTGAAGCAAATTTTTTCTATAGGATCGACTCTATAGCTATCGGATCGAAATGCATCATCGGAAGTTAAATAAAAATAGAACTAATACATTGATGCAAAAGAGTATAGCAAGTAATGTTAATAAGGATGCAGCTTTTGCTTTGAAGATCCGGATGTGTTTGGAGCATTATATTATTTATTCTAATGTAATCTTACGATGATGCGTAGAAATTTCCTTTTTGGATACGTATATGACAATTTTGTCTCGAGAAATTTCTATACTCTTATATCTGAAGTGAACAAATATCAGAAAACGACAAAATTTCCGTGCTGTTTGCGCAAATTTGATAAAATATATTTTGTAGGTGAGTACTTTCGCAAGAAAATTATTACGCCAGTTTATTATATGCCGTTTTATTATATTTATGAGCATTAAGAAAAGAAATAAGATAATGGCTAGTATATATACAAGCAAATCGTAATTTTGAATTAATCATCAGCCAGACTGTTCACAAAATTCTTCAATAATCAATCTCCTGTATTTGGGAAAATGATGAGCGCTGTTCGTAATCTCCTCTTCACCTTGCTTGTTTTCCTTAATTCCATTCGTAAGTAACATCGTATTGCTCAATCATTGAATAAAGCTTTTTTTGTTGATTTCTACAAGTGTGTTGTAGATTTTGTAAGCCATTTTAATGAAATTGATGAAAAACATGTCAAAAATTGGCTAAAAAATAATTGGAAATAACTGTTGATTCAATTTTGTTATTAAACCAATTTAGAATTATGATTTGAATTTATTTACGCAGCTAACTTTAGAATTTTGGTTGTCTCAATTTTAAATTTAATGCAAATCGCAAAGAATTTGGATTCTCTACCTTTCTTTTTTTTGTCTATGTATACAAAATTTTCCTACGCTCCTACGTCTAAATTTTATAACATCCTCTCAATCTTATCTTGAAACAAGTTTTATTCTCATCAGTACGTTTACATAAGACATGAGTAATAACTGACTACGTGCAATTTTGCATGAAGGAGTTTTCATCAACTGAATTGAAGATAAGCCGAATCCTAAACGGAAAAAATTAACATTGAATTCAAAAAATATCAGCACAAATATGGATGATATTAATTCAATGCTGATATTTTTTTCGTTTAGAAAACTTTAAAAATTGATATTTTGCATTAAAATTCATATATTTCTATTATCTTCTTGTAGAATTAAGTTTGCAGTTGAAGAATTACAATGTTGCTCGATATCCTCCTATATCTCAGATACCAGGAATCGTTTTTCATGATGGTGTGCTAAGAAGAGTCCATCATTTCATCTTTGGAGAAGAATATGATGGAGACATTTATCCAATTAGGCAATATAACCAAATTATTATAATACGCGAGCGCGACAACATGGTCCGGAACGTTACTGTAAATGATTGGAAACAACTATATTATGATTACCATCTTCGAATATATGAAAGTATCCACGGCCCGACTAATTATCCTGGATCATCTCCCATACCAAGGGGCGCAATACGCCAACCGCCTCTAATTAGATAGTTGATATGGTAAAATAATGTGAATGTATGTTGTACAAAAAAAATTTGCCTGCTGCGCGGGCACCTTTTTAAATTAAAGGTCAAACCATTCACAAACTGTAATTTGATAATTGTGAATTCCCTTTTCTTAAAGCTCCTTTGGGTTTAACGAATACATTCTCATTACGTTAAAAAATTGCTAAGTAAGTGCGTGAGTGAAAAATTACAGAGTTTTTAAATGTTTTTTTTTTACTTCGCACTGTGTCACTGAAACTTATCTTGAAAATTTATCTTCAATTACCTAAAAACAGAAAAAAGCTAATAGTATCTTCTATATTATCATGCGTTAGAGTGAGAGCGAAAATCAGAAGGCTATTTATTATGGTATGCTGTCATGTGGTCATGTGTGAAAGAAATGTGCTGATTTGCTATTCAGGGATAGGGATGTATAGAGGACAATCGTATATAAGAAAAAGAGTGATGCCTGAAACGTCAGATTTTGAAAACTCATGGGCCCATGTGAAGAGCTTTACTTAGTGAATGTGGTTGGAATGAAGAGTATCGATCTTCCTATGGGTTTATCAGTCAATTTAAGTGTTTGTGTGTGAGTCGTGAATGAATGAAAAAATGAAAATATATGTACCTTTTACATAACTTAAATTCAAGCAGTTAATTCAGCAATTAAAATTGTAAAATTTTTACCCGAATAATTCTTTTCCAGAACAATTTGTTGGTTACGAAACCTTTTTTTCAGCAAGTACATAGTCCAAGGTTCGTAACATTGTAGCAATCTTATGCAAAAACAAATACTTTTTTATCAGCCCGATTAAATATAACGTGTGTAGTGATCGACTACGTGCAAGTTTGCATGATCAACTTAATGACAGAAAAGACGAGCGGTGAAAATTATCATCGAATCTTTGCAATCATTCTTCAAATGAATTTGAAAAATAAACAACAAATTGAAAACACGATGAAGATTTTATGTATCTGTAAGACTTTCTGAACCCAGTGATGTATTACCAATATTCGTAAAAAATGTTGGTTCAGAGCTGTTGATTGAAATAAGAAGAAAAATGACATTAATTAGTCCAGTGCTCGTAAGCCTGTACTTTTAATCAATCCCGGACCTAAAAATAGATGGGAAAATTTTGAAAACATTCCAGTATGCTCTACAACATTCTCGGAATGCAGCACATGTTTTCAAATTTTGATTTTCTTCGTATTTCAGTCAATAGCAATTTTATAGCTCCACTACCAATTCAATTAGTAAAAAACTATTGTATCAGTAACAATTCAATTAGTAAGAAACCATTGGATTTCAATAAATCATCGTGAGTTAAATAGAAATAAAACTAACACATTGAAGTGAATGAGTAATGCTAATGAATATGTAGCTTTTGCTTTGAAGAATCGTATGTGTTTGGAACATTATACATTCTAATCTATAAACTAATCTGATCTTATAATAATGCTTCGTTCATTCTTTGAATACATTTGTGACAATTTATCTCGAGAAACTTTCAAACTTTTATGCTCAAAGTGAACGAATTTTATAAAACATATGTGCATATGTTTTGTACTTTTTTTATTTAGTCCAGTGCTCGGAAGCCTGCACTTCTCATCGATCCCGGACTTAAAAATAGATGGAAAATTTTTGAGAAGATTCCAGTATGCTTCACGACATCCTTTATTAACAATTTAATTAGTAAAAGACCATTGTATCGCAATAAATCATCGTAAGTTAAATAGAAATAAAACTAACACATCGAAGTGAATGAGTAATGCTCATAAAAATGTAGCTTTTGCTTTAAAGAATCGTATGCGTATGGAACATTATACCATCTCATTTTATCTAATCGGATGTTATAATAATGCGTAGTCTATTATTTGGATACATTTATGACAATGTATCTCGAGAAACTTCTACACTTGCATATTTGAACTAATCAGATATCATAAAACATATGTACATGTGTTTCGCAGACGAGAGTTCCAGGAAAAAACAATTGCGTCAGTTTATAATACGTCCTTATATTCTATTTACCATCATTTGTGAGGAAAATGAGATAATAGCTGGTATATATACAGGCAAATCGTAATTATGTATTAATCGTCAGTTAGACTCGTCACAAAATTCTTCAATAATCAAGTTCCTGTAATTAGGAAAATGATGAACGCTGCTCGTGCTCTCTTCTTAACCTTTGTGGTTTTCCTAAATTCTGTTCGTAAGTAACACAATATTATTTATTAATTAAACAATTATTTTTGAAGATTGTTACAGGTGTATTGTGGATATTACACTCCATTTTAATAAAGTTAAAAAGAAAAATTTCAAAAAGAGACTCAAAAAGATTTTTCACCAATTTTTGATTTAATTTTGTATTCTAGCAGTATTCATAATTATGTTTTAAAGTAACATATGCAAAACAATTATTAAATTTCTGTTTGAACTTTCATGATAATGCAAGTGTGTGTAAGAAACAAAATTGGTACCGATTGTTATAAACAAGTTATGTATACATTAAGGACTTTTCATTTGGGATGCATAGTTTTATCTGCAATCCATATTGTTTCCTATTTGTTATTAAAATTTGTTTATAAAATAAAAAATGACAAAAATTAAAAATATGCTCAAGGGCAAAAAATTTAATTTTTACAGAATTAAGTTTACAGTTGAAGAAATACAATGTTGCTGCATATCCTCCTATAAATGAGATACCAGGACTCGTTATTCCTGATGGAGAACTGAAAACAGTCCTTGGTTTCATCTTTGGTGTGAGATATGATGGCGCCATTCATCCAATTAGACAATATGACCAAATTGTTATAATACGCGAGGACGACAATATGGTTCAGCAAATCACCCTACGACATTGGAGACAATTACATTATTCATATTATCTGCGAATATATGAAAGTATCCACGGCCTGACTAATTATCCTGGAGCAAGACCCATACCAAAGGGCGCAATACCCGAGTCACCTGAATAAAACGAGTGGATGTAATGTATGTGGTACAAAAAAAATAAATAAATTGTTTAAAAATATTTAGTCCAAAATAGTACTCACCGAGAACAATCCACAAACCTCTACCCCTTCTCATGAAACCCTTTCCAACCCCTCTCAAATTCTCATCACCTCACGAGGCAAAAGGCTTAAAAGTAAAAAAAAATGGGAATATTAAACATAACGGCGAAGCGACATTTTTTTGTTTTTTGATTCGGAGGAGGTCCGAAAATCGTAGTTCGATACCCGGATCTCCCACAAAAAGTTAGAGATAAAAAAATATATACCTTATGTTTGCACATCCGCCATAAAGCTCAAAATGACGAATTATAGCGAATGTTTTGTTATTTTCGTACGAAATCTTTTCCGATTGACTCTCTGGATCAACTCAAATTGCTGGGCTTTGCGATAGCTATAAATCTACACTAGCTTTTTGGTTTATCATTTAAAAAAACTTTACGAATCAAAATAAACAAAAAAAGACAACCTCTAACTTTGGACAACTGCGGGACCGTCGCAGAGCTGCCAATTTTGACAGTAAAATTTTTCGCAAATTTTTGCAATTTTCCGATTATGTACTGTTGTAATTATCTACTGTTGGAGAATGTCATGTCAAATAAAAAGTCCTCAAGTATTTATAAGTAATAAAGAAAAAAACGCTTTATGTCAATATATATTCTTCAATAAACTTCAAACTTTGATGCTAATGTATTAACATGCATGGAGAAAAATAGAAGGTCAATCTGAACATCTAGATGTTCAGACTTACTATATTTGAGGATCAATTATAAGACAGCCACGCGGATTTCATCATTCCACCAAACATGTCCAGTCTTTCTTTCTACGACCACGGTACCGCACACTTCAGATGTACCCTTGAAGATGCTATCTTGTAGTATTATCCGCGCATAGTTTTCGGAGAATAATAAATGATGGAATTTTCAGCACGTTTTCAGTCCAAACCAACATGGTCAGAACACATGGGTTTAATGGGTCGCTGATTTCAAATCGAAAGTCAAAATTTCGAAATTCAAAATGACGAATCCAATACGGTAGATCAACATTGTAAAAACAAAGCAGGCTTGATTCAAAGTTGCTCCTCGGTAGTTTTTCTGGTCGCTGATTACAAAAATAAAATTAACATTTCAAAATTCAAAATGGCAGATTCAATATAGCGAATTAAAATTATAAAACAAAACCGATATGATTAAAAATTGCTACTCGCTGGTTTTTCTTGGGATGCTGATTTCAAATTCGAAGTCAAAATTTCAAAATTCAAATTGGCCGGTCTAATGTGGCGCGCCTGGCGTGCCTATGCTATATCTTGTCCCAAAATTGCGCGACTTTAAAATTTATCAATGCATATATTTGTACCAATAATTTTTTTTGTAGAACAAGATTCAAATGTTTGAAAATTTTTCAAAAGTTTAAGCAAGAATAAATGAAGGAAAAATAGAACCACTATGTAAATCAGTAAAGTGAATTAATTTAGAGGTAGAACATTGAGGTAAGTATAAGATAAAAACAGTAGAAGGAAAGTTGAAACATAACGTTGTAATTACTAACTCAACAATCTCAAAATTGTAATTATATTAGCACGACACGTGTTCGAAGAAATAATAAGTACAAATTGGTTTTGTTTCACAACTTTCGTCCGACATATTGGATCCGCCATTTTCAACCCGTCTTTTTTAATTTAAAAATTTAGATTCTGGATTTGAAATCGACGATCCAAAACAACCCTGAGTAGAAATATTTATTTACATCGGTTTTATTTTATAATTTTGATCCGCTATATCGGATCTTCCATTTTGAATTCGGAAATTTTGACATTGGATTTAAAATAAGCGACCCGAAAAAGCCCCAGGTAGCCATTTTTAGAAAAAATGGTTTTGTTTAAAAATTTTGATCCGCCATATTAGATCCTCCACTTTGAGTTTTGAAACCAGCACCCTAAAAACCCCAAAATGGCATATTTTAAGCAAATTGGTTCAGTTTTACAATTTTGATCCACTACATTGTATCCACCATTTTGAATTTTTATATTTTTACTTTGGATTAGAAATCATCGACCCAAAAAACCCCGGAGCAGACATTTTTAGTCAAATTGGTTTTGTTTCAAAACTTTCATCCGCCATATTGGATCCTCCATTTTGAATTTTGAAATCAGCACCCTAAAAACCTCAGGGTAGCATATTTTAGACAAATCGGTTCTGTTTTAAAATTTTTATCTGCCATATTGAATCCATCATTTTGAACTTTTACATTTTCACTTTGGATTAGATATCAGTCACACAAAAAACCCGCGAGCAGCCATTTTTAGTCAAATCCGTTTGCCACCGTGGTATTCAATAAACGTTTTTTTGTTGACAAAAATGCTTACTCCAACACAGATTTTCAAGGTCAGAGCATTAATTTCAAACTTTCTCTATAATTTTCCTATATTCGGTGAAAATTCGTCTTCAATTTGAAAAAAAAATTATCCCTCTAGGTCATTTCGATCCAAAGATCAGTACCAAAGCCTCCTTTTTTAATCTTCTCAACCTATATACAAAATAATTTCTTAATCCCTTCGAAAACATTTTCCATTTTTTTATATTCCTCCGCTTTCATTTCATCCTTGCTTTCTTTGACTAGTATCTTTCCTCTTCTGTTTTTACCCGCTTTTTCTCGTTGGCATTCACGCGGATTTCATCATTCCACCAAGCATCTCCAGTCTTTTTTCCTTCAACCGCAGTACCGCACACTTCAGATGCACTCTTGAATATTCTATCTCGTAGTATTATCCATGCCTAGTTTTCGGATGATAATTATAGTAGTTAATACTGATTTTTACAACCCCTATCATCTATTAAAAAATTGATTTCGTAACAAAATAACAAAAAATTCGCTAATTTTCGTTATTTTCAACTTTGTCGTGCATGCGCAATCATCGAATATATTTATTTGTCCGAAACTTTTTCTGGTAGATCTAGGTAACAAACTAAAACTATTGGACCTCCTCCGAATTAAAAAAAAATACATTTTTTCGCTCCACCCCACAGTGCGGCGAAATAGGAAATTGTGGTTCAAAAAGTTTCAGAGCCTGCATTTCTTTTTCGATCTCGCTATTTTTTTTTTTTTTTTTGAAGATAATTTGATTTTGAAGAACTTTGACAGGCCAATCTAAAAAAGAACATTTTTCATTTGTTATTTAAGTTGCAAAATTTGAAAAAAATCATAATTTTTTTATATTTGTGCTGCATTCTTTGCCTCATTCATTGATGATTCCTCAAAAATGTATGGAATTAGTCAATTTGCATCCGTCGAACAGATTTTGATATCGCGGATGAAGTTCTTTCACTTTCTTAGTTGTTATAAACAATTTTATGAACAAAATTGATTTTTGTTATATTTTGAAGCCTGAAAGCATTCTTTATCTCAATCCTCTTGTAGAATCGTGTGTAATTAATGCCTCACTGCAACTGAACACTAAAAGATTACAGTTTGGTTTATTATAAACAATTATCATAAATAAATTCATTAAATAAGTGCTTTTGGATATAGAATATTCGTTTTTCCAGCGCATTCGTTGATTTTAAACTCAAGATCAATATTTCAACGACATAGATGGACACTGAACATTTTAAATTGTTATAAACAAATATGATAAACAAATTCAATTAGTAGGCACTTTTTGAAACAGAAAACGCGTTTCTTCAGCAAAATAGTTTTACTTTGCTCTCGAGAATAATAACTCAACAGGAACTATTGATACAACAACATTTTTCATTGTTATAAACAATTCTGATAAACAAATTAATTAAATAGTCGCTTTTAGGTACAGAAAATGCGTTTTTCAGCAGAATCGTTTATTGTATCCTCAAGAGTAATATTCCAAGGGTATGTATTGACACTGAAAAACATTTTCAATTGTTGTAAACAATTCTCATAAAAAAATTCATTGAATAGGCGTTTTTACTCACAGAAAATGCGTTTCTTAAGCAAAATAGTTTTATTTTAAAGAATAATAATTCAACGGGAATCATTAAAACTCAATAACACTTTTTATTGTTATAAACAATTCTGATAAACAGATTTATTGAATAGTCGCTTTTAGATACAGAAAATGCGTTTTTTAGCAGAATCGTTTATTTTACGGTCAAAAATAAACCTTCAGCAACATTTTTCATTGTCATAAACAATTATCAGAAACAAATTCAATAAATAAGTGCTTTTGAATATAGAAAATTAATTTTTCCAATTATTATTCTATTACTTTAACTGGATGGATTGCCATTTAAAAACATGTTTTATTGTTATAAACAATTATTAGAAATAAATTCATAAAGTGGGCGCTTTCAAGAAAAGAACATTCTTTTTTTCAGCAGAATTTGTTTATCAGAATTGTTTATAATAATTAAAAATGTTTTTATGTGTCAATATATGCCCTTGAACAATTATTCTTGTGGGTAAAATAAACGATTCTACTGAAAAAGACGCATTTTTTGTACCTGAAAGAGCCTGTTCGATAAAATTTTTTATTAAAATTGTTTACAACAATTAAAAATTTTGTTGAGTGACGATAATTCTGTTAAACTATTATTCTTGAGAGTAAAATCGCCGATTCTGCTGAATAAAAACGCATTTTATATATCGGAAAGCGCCTATTCAATGATTTTGTTTATCATCATTGTTTATAACAATCAAAACTGTTGTTAAGTTGTAATATGTGCCGTTGAAAATTTTTTCTTAATTGTAAAATGAACGATTGTGCTGGAAAAACGAATTTTCTATATCTAAAAGCGCTTATTTAATGAATTTGCTTATGATAATTGTTTATAATAGTCAAAAATGTAATCTATAATATATAATATATAATAAATTCACACAAATTCCTAATTATGACAAAACTCAAGTCATTATATCCAATTGATGTAAAAGTAAAAGTGTTTAATATTTTTAACAGATTCCCCACCCTAATTTTCATCAATATTTTTGAAGTCAATAGTACCAAGAAAGTTTTTTTTAAAAAAGGGTTATTATTTTGTCTATTTGTTACTTCCCTTGGTATCCGTGATGGAAAATTTAGTAAATCATTATCCAAATTGTTTATTCTTTTTCACTATTGAACTGACATAACAAGAACACTTAATGCTTTGAAATTGTTATACTTTGGTTCTTTTTTATGGAGACGGAAGCGAGGTGCACTCTGTTCGAAGGCGCGTCAAACACTAAATACAAAAAATCTGAATCAACCCATATAAGAATTTCTCATATTTTACGAAAATCAAGGAACACTTGAACCAGAGAAAAAAAATTACGACCCCGACTTGGACCTCTCGTTCAGGCGAAATTGTCGTTTTTTTCCAGCATCATCGTCTAAAATCCAAACACTTGTAAAAGACACATGTTAGAAAATTTTCGAATGATTTCATGAAATTTATTCAGTTAGTTAGTCTATTTTTGAATTGTGAACTTTTGGGTGTTCTTTTTCAGTGCACAAAAAGTTTTCTTAAGAAAATGGATTTTATTTCGATCTTTAAAAAATTTCGAAAGAGATACATTAGGCAAAGATTGGTCTCAGCCTGCAGGATTGCCTATGAATACTTAAGATTTCTTTTAATTGAGGTTGTTAATGATTAACTCAATTTATCAAAAAATATCTATTTTACATAAATATGTTTAAAAAATTTGACAACGTTAGTAATTTTTTAGAAATGTGTTATTGGCTTGGATTATTACCTTTTTCTTTTTGAAAAATGGAATAATCTGAATAGATTGGTTCTTAATCGACCCAAAAAATTTGATCTTGGCACCGTGAACTATTTCCCATTTTCTGTGTACATAAATCTTGTAATCATTTTTTCAGGGTTTTCAGTTGTAAAACTAATTTAAATGTGAACCTGGTACTTATCGAAAAATAAGGTGGCCATGAGGTTGTACATACAATTTTCAGTTTGATAACTAATTGAAATGTTAACCTGGTACTCATCAAATAATAAGGTTGCCATAGGTATTACATGCATTCGTTAAATAAAATTATACCCTCGTTGCCTACAAAAAATGGTATTCTGAGAAAGATGCCATACTAACAATATGTGCATGCTATGTTCCACTGAGTACGTAATTTACATTGTCTCTAATCTTATGATTTTCTACAGAAATTTTTGATTTCAAATATATTTAACATACTTTCAGTTTTTTCAGGTTTTTTTCAATTTTTTACAACTCATTAAAATGTTAACCTGGTACTTATCATCAAATAAGATTGCCAAAAGGCTTAATATACATTTTTCATTTTTATTACAAATTATAATGTTAACCTGGTACTTATAAAAAAATAAGGTTGCCATGAGATTTTACATACAATTTTCAATGTTATAACTAATTAAAATGTTAACCTGGTACTTATCAAAAGATAAGGTTGTCATAGGTGTTACATGCATTCATTAAATGAAATTGTACCCCCGTTGCCTACAAAAAATGGTATTCTGAGAAAGATGCCATACTAACAATATGTGCATGTTATGTTCCACTGAGTAGTTTATTTACATTGTCTCTAATCTTATGATTTTTTAGAGATATTTGTGATTTCAAATATATTTAATGTACTTTCAGTTTTTCACGTTTTCATCAATTCTCTACAACTCATTAAAATGTTAACCTGGTACTTATCATCAAATAAGGTTGCCAAAAGGTTTTACATACATTTTTCCTTTTTATTACAAATTAGATAGTTAACCTGGTACTTATCAAAAAATAAGGTTGCCGTAGGTGTTGCATGCATTCATTAAATAAAATTATACCCTCTTTGCCTACAAAAAATGGTATTCTGAGAAAGATGCCATACTAACAATATGTGCATGTTATGTTACACTGAGTAGTTTATTTACATTGTCTCTAATCTTATGATTTTTCAGAGATATTCTTGATTTCAAATATATATAATATACTTTCAGTTTCTTCACGTTTTTATTAATTTTTCACAACTCATTAAAATGTTAACCTGGTACTTATCAAAAAATAAGGTTGCCAATAGATTTTTACATACATTCAGGGAGAAGAAGCGATACCATCGTTTGCTACAAAAAAAGGTCTTCTGAGGAATATGCCATATTAACAGTATGTGCATATCTTATCATGTAATATTGTGTACTGTATTTGGACTAACATTTATGTTTCTAATTTTTATAATTTTATAATTCTTCAGATGCTCATGTCATTTTCAGTTTCTATTTTAGATTAAATTATATCTACTCTATTCTTGACTTTATTGTACATTCTGTAAATATAATCATAATGTCATATTGGTACTCATGAAATCTGAATAATTTTGTCGAAAGAAGGTTTTCTATAAATCTTGATTTCAAAGACTAAAATGATTTTTGGGTGTTCTTTTTCAGTACACAAAAAATTTTCATAGGAAGATAAATTTTATTTCGATCTTTAAGAAATAAATCATCTAGTCAGAAGTAGGTATTCCAGTCTGCAAGGTTGCCTATGAATACTTAAGATTTCTCTCAATTGAGGTTCTTAATGATTAAATCAATTCACCAAAAGATAGCGATTTCATTTACATAAATTTTGAAAATTTGAGGACGTCAGTAATTTTTTAGAAATGTGTTATTCGCTTGGACTGTTACCTTTTTTCTTCTGAAAAATTGAATTATCTGAATAGATTAGTTCTAAATCAACGCACAAAATATTGGAATCTATTGTGTGGAGTTTCTACGCAGGAAGTTGATTTGTTTGATTGATTTTTTGTTGATGTTGATTGACTGCATTACGGAAAGAATTTCTGATCAAATGCAAGATTCATAAGGATTTTCCAAAACAATATTTTTGGGATCAATAAGACAGTAGGTTGGGGTATTAATCGGATACATTGATCCTTGTTTTCTTCCATAATTTTCAAACGTGTAAATTGATTTTCACTAAAGAACATTTGATAATGAAGTCCCTGATGCACTGAAAAAACTGGGGTTTTCAATTTAAAAGCAGAAAAAATGTCTATTTTTACGTCTGGGGACCTTGTGGTTCATAAATTTAAGGTTAAATAACCTCCAAACAATATCTAGACAAAAAATTATTTTAATATTCTCAAAGCATAGATGACATTTCGAAAACCAGCTGATTTTCCTCATCAGATCTGTATATAAATCATAATTAACTATAATATTTGAAAATTACAATAATCGATTGGATAAGTTGAAGTGATAATAATATTACGCAATGTACCTCATGACGTTATTCTATAAGTTCAAGATTCAATCGATACAATTTTCAAATTTCAAATTTTCAAAAAAACAAGATGAATTCTCAACGAAAAAATTAAAAGTTGATATTTCAACCTAAAAAGTTTTTAATTTCAAATCAAAAAGCGTTTAATTCAACCACAGTAGCCAAATTTAAAAAAAACCTGTTGACTCCTCAACCAAAACAGATTAATTTTCAATCAGACAGTTGCATTTTAAACGAAAAGAGATGAAATTTATACCGAAAAAGTATAACTTTCAAACCAAAAAGACGAATTTTCTACGAAATAGTTAAATTTTCTACCAAAAGAAAATTTCTCAGTCAAGAAAAAAATTCAATTAAACTGTTGAATTTTCAAGGCAAAAAGACGAATTTTCAACAAAATATTTAAACTTTTAGCCATAGAGATGAATCTTCAACCGGAAGAAATGAATTTTTAACAGATCATATAAATTCGTAACCAAATAGTTAAATTTTCAACTAAAGAAGGATACATTTTGAACCAAAAACGGAATAATTTAATTTTCAGTTGAAAAAATAATAATTATCAACAACAAGAAAACGAGTTTTCAAACAGAATATTAAAATTTCGAGCCAAGAAGATGAATCTTCAACAAACAAAAAAAATGTTTAACGAAGTAAATTAACTTGCGACCAAGCAGTTGACTTTTCTACCAAAAAAAATTAATTTCCAATGAAAGTAATAGTTGATATTTCAACCAAAAATGAAGAATTCTTAACAAAATAGTTAAATATTCAACCAAGAAAGATTTTGCAGTCAAGAAGAAACAAAATTTCAAGCAAACGGATCAATTTTCAACCCTAAAATACGAAGTCCCCTTCAAAACAATTGAATTTTCAACTCGAAACCAAAATGTCAACCAAATAATTGAATTTTTAAGCAAAAAAGACAAGTTTTCTACAAAACAGTTGCATTTTTAACCCAAAAATAAATTAATTTTCAACAAAACATATGAATGTTCAACGAAAAACATGCATTTTTAAACAAATAGTTGAAATTTCAACTAAATAAGATCCATTTTAAAAAAATGGAATAATTGAATTTTTTGTTAGTAAAATTAATTTTCAACTAAAAATAAACAGAGGATCAACAAAATAGTTCAATTTTCAACCAAGGAGATGATTTTTCTACCCAAGAAGACGAAATCTCCACGAAGCAGTTGAATTTTGAACCCCAAAATATGAATTTTCAACAAAAAAGAGGATTGTCACCCAAATATTTAAATTCTCTACCAAAATTGTTTAATTTTCAACCAAAGAAGATTTTGCGGGCAAGAAGAGCAAAATTTCAACCAAGTTGTCGAAATTTTAAGCTAATTAGATAAATTTTCAACCAAACAGTCGAATTTTCAACCCAAAGATATGAATTTTCAACCAAAAAAGATGCCTTAAAAAAAAACCGTTGAATTTTTGAACTAAAAAAGTTCAATTTTTAACAGGAAGTAGAGTAATTCAATTTTCAGTTGAAAGAATGTATTTTTAAGTAAAAAAACTGAGCATCAACAAAATAGATAACTTTTCAACAAAAAAGGCGAATCTTCAACTAAAAAATGAATTTTCAACCAAACAAGATGAATTCTCAATGAAAAATGTAATAGTTGATATTTCAACCAAAAATTATTTTAAATTTTAAATCGAAAACAGCTGAATTCAACCACAAAAGACAAATTTTGAAAAGAATGGTTAAATCATCAACCAGGAAAGATTGTTCAGTCAAAAAAAAATAAAAAATTCAGCCAAATTGTTAAATGTTCAAGGGAAAAATACGAGTTTTCTACAAAACCGTTGAATTTTTGAACTAAAAAAGTTCAATTTTTAACCGGAAGTAGAGTAATTCAATTTTCAGTTGAAAGAATGAATTTTTAAGTAAAAAAACTAAGCATCAACAAAATAGATAACTTTTCAACAAAAAAGGTGATTCTTTAACTAAAGAATGAATTTTCAACCAAACAAGATGAATTCTCAATGAAAAATGTAATAGTTGATATTTCAACCAAAAATAATTTTAAATTTTAAATCGAAAACAGCTGAATTCAACCACAAAAGACAAATTTTGAAAAGAGTGGTTAAATCATCAACCAGGAAAGATTGTTCAGTCAAAAAAAAATAAAAAATTCAGCCAAATTGTTAAATGTTCAAG
>JAUMHM010000087.1:11176935-11188983 GCA_032362435.1 Melikaiella ostensackeni | reverse complement strand
AGTTTGAAAATGAACATTTTTCAATCAGATACCTTCAAAATTGAAAGAAGGCCAAAAATTCAAACCTACAAAACTGAACAGTTTTAAATTTTCGGCACTTGAAAATAAAATATGGATTTAAATATATAAAGTTAAGAATTTAATATTGATACGTATTCGAATCCTATTTTATTATTTAATAACAACTATCTCACTTTTTCGCCAAAAATGAGTTAATGACACCAAAAGTTAATTGAATGCAATCTCTTCGCATAATTTTAATCTTATTCTAAAAAACAATATGTAAATAAGTAAAATTTACAAAATAAAATGTGCATAAGAAAATTTTTTTTTGAATCACAAGCTACTATCTAGTGCCACGTTGCCAGATTACAATCATGGAAATAAAAAACAGATGAAAATTAGTGCAAAATTTAAGACGGCTTCGAATGTCAAAATTATGAAAGGTTAATTTATGGCAATGTTGTAAAAATTTTAACCATCAAAACCTACTTTTTCATACATTACAATTGAAGAGGAAACTAACTTCATACTCATTTCAAAGAGCCTCAATGTGCTGTCTCCATGCAATTTGCCATAATGTTGGTCCACAAAGTTCTATCTTAAAATTCAATAATTTATTACACCGGAGTTTTGGCATTCGCAAAGTTGAATCTCGTATCAGTATTCTAATTATTTTTATCGAAATCAGGTAACAAAATTGCTTTTCATTATCAGTAAACGTCTTAATGTACAAAGTACCCACTTTTGAAAAGCTTGACCTGTAAAGTTGTCAAAATTGAAGATAGCACCCTATGGTGTTGGGGTCACGACATATCTTGTTTACGCTTTTTTTTTAAACAAAATTAGATTTCAAAATAAATCTTCATTTTTTTATTATTATACCATTAAGCCAAATCCCTTTCAGGGTAAGCGTAACTGTTTCGGTTCTAGCCTCGGTATACTACCGAAGATCAAGGACTTGAAACGATAAATACATCTGATTGAACTTTTTGTTGTCATAAGCTATTCTGAAAAGAATTAGTTAGTAACTACGTATATTAATATTTGATCCACTTATAATAAATTCCGTTTACTCATTTGACTTTTTTCTGTTTTATTTAATTTTATTTATTTCAGACTCCACCAAGATCAGTTTTGCAATGCACCCACGTCGCTGAAGGACACAGTAAAGCTGTCCTGACCATTTGCGCAACCCACGATTTGCTCTTCAGTGGTTCTAAAGGTAATTTGCCTAATCATTCAAATTCCTCACCAAAACTTAAAAAATATTATTTTAACAATATACTTGTATATGTATCTATAATTAAATTTAAAAATTATTTAAAAAATGATTGTTTGCAGACCGAACAGTCAAAGTTTGGGACTTGGAAACAGGCCTAGAGAATATGACCCTTGGTGGACATCCAAATAACGTCGTGGCTGTAAAATACTCAGCAATTCACAATCTACTATTTAGTGTCTCTGCAGCTTATGTAAAAGTTTGGGATCTGCGATCGGGCAACACCTGCATAAAAACCCTATTTTCCTCTGGTCAGACCCAAAGTGGACCCATTCCACTCTCAACACCTTCTAGAATACTTCAAGTGCCTGTAGGTGAAAATACAATAAATGATCTCGCTCTTGGTCTCAGGGATCAAGAATTATATACAGCCTCCAGTGATAAAGTTAGAATTTGGGATTTGAGGAAATTAGCCTACACAGGGAGACTTAGCACTCCTCACACTGCGGCTGTGATGTGTCTATCAATTGCCGACGATGGAAAGGTCATCGCCGGGAGCAAGGATCATTTAATTTCTCTCGTAGAACCGAACATGTCTGGCCAATCTGTCAGCCTTGCCCCTCCACATTATGATGGAGTCCAATGTTTGGATAATTTTGAATCCACTCTTTTCTCTGGTAAGATTTTGTAATCCGTTTTTAACTCCTTTTGAGAATTTGAACTTTCTTCCCCCTTTTACCATTTTTTTTTCGAAGTTTTGATTAATTTTCCAAGAATTATCATAAATAGAAACCTGTGACATTCAAAAACGAAAGCAGACATTATTATTAAAGATTACATCAACATTCTCAAAGAAATTTATTATTGAAGATCAATATAATCCCCCACTAATTATTAAAGATTACATTTCAAAAAATGATTTAATGTTCCAGATTTTCAAAAGTATAAAAAATACATTAGGTATAAAAAAAACTCAAATTGGTCAAAAAACGTTCACTAATGAACTACAATAATATATGAACGCTTCAATATTTCTAGAGATGAATGTTCGAAAAAAATTATTTTATAGTTCAAAGCTTTAAAACTAAAAGTTGAATTATCATGATTGTCGATGCTTCAGATTTGAACTTATTTACTTTCTCATGCTAGACGTTAAAAAAATTTTTATTTCAGCCTGTTAAGTTTGATAAGTTTGAACTTTTCCAGTTTTAAATTGTGCAATTTTTAACATTCCTATTTAAATTTTTTAATTTTAAAATTTCTACGATTTGCGAATTTCTTTCATTTTGACCGCTTACAATTATTTATATATATACTTACTTTTTAACGCTTTCGTTGTTGAACGCTTTGAATTTGAAGTTGTTTAATTGTTAACATTTTATTCTAATCTTCATCAGTTTTCAACGGTTCTCTTTAGAATTTTTCTTTTTCAAATGTTTTCAATTACAATTAGTAGAACTTCACGCGCCCTTAATTTTTTAAATTCTCTCTATATACATAAATTCTTAAATTTTCTGTGCATCCTGCTTAACAATCCAAGAAATAATTTGAAAATTATTGAGTTTATTATGTATTTATTTCATTTTGAACTTTCTGGAATTTTAAATTTCAAAACTTCGAAGGTTTACAATTTGGAAATTATAGTTTTCAGTACTTGAATTTACAAAAATATAAATGTCGAACTTATTAAAAATAAAACGGTTAAACTTTAAAAACATAAATGTAAAAATGATTCATTTTTAAAATTAAAATAAACATTATTTAATTTGTAACGCCTAAAATGTGAGATTTTTTTGTTAATTTGTAAAAAGTTTAATTTGAAAATGTCCTACTGAAAATATTTTTGGTTGGAAGTTGTTGAGTCTTATGGTAAAATTGTTGAATTTAGTCCGCATCCAATTTGAGATCGTGCAAATTAGAATTTCAAAATTCAAAATTGTAGAATTCAACAGATTTACCATTTTAAGGTTTATTGTTTGAATTATTCAATTTTAAATGCTTCAAGTTTTTTTATTCAATCAAAAAGTTCTTGAATTATTGTATTTTCTAGTTCTTCAGGCAAATACGATGGCAAGTATTATTATTCTTTAAATCTTTTCTTTAAATTTAAAAAATCTTGAAATTAAAAATAGCTAATTCATTTCAGAATCTTGAGAGTTTGCTAACATTTTAGGTTTAGAACCTATAAGTAGAAAAAGGGAATAAAAGAAATTGAATTTCGGTTTGTATTTTTTCTTTTTTATTATTCCTTTTGTATTTTTCACTCCATAGTTATTATTATGTCAAGCCTTAAATATAGAAAATGAAAGTCGAATGAAATTCTAAAGTACTTACATTTGTAGATCGAAAATGAATTCAAAGATAAAATAAATTCTAAAATAATATTAACTTTAAAATAGACAATCCCAAGATTTTTTCAAAATTCCAAACTAATCAACAATCTTTCACCAGGTTCAAGGGACATGTGCATAAAACGCTGGGACTTGAGCAAAATGGAATTAGTCCAGTCTCTGAACAACGCGCACAAAGATTGGATTTTAGGATTATGTCTCGTGAACAGTGGATCTGTGATGGTCTCAGGTTGTCGAGCAGGTTTGCTTCGAGCCTGGTCAGTTCCAAAAGATCAATCCGTAGAATGTTCCCTCCTTGGAGAAGTTCGAGCTCACGGTTCCGCAATCAATGCGGTCATAACGAATCAACAAAATATTTTCACCGCCAGCAAGTGAGTATTTCTCCCTTCTCTTAAACCTTCGTACAAGCTGTATCCAAATATTTCAATCATTTCAAATTTTCAACACCTTTCTTCACATTTAAATAGATTGTAGATGTAGATTGTAGAGTTTAATCTGGAGAAAAATTCGTAGCAGGTTTAACGGATGGAATGTTGGTTACAGCTCTGGAGAAGTGAAGCTGTGGCGAATTCCCGACTCCTCTTTGACCATGTCAATGTCCACAGTCTCCCTTTAACTTATTCTTTTTATTATTTGCTCTTTGTCAGTTGCTTTCGTTTATTTTTTACATCAGCAGTGTGCTACGCATGCCTTCTCCAAATGCAGTTGAAACACGATTTGCCTTATTAAGCACTTTTTGTGTGAAATTGCTGTGAGAAATATTCATCCAGGGACAAAGTCGATTATAAGTCAAGGAAAGTGTCTAAATGTTGAATAATGTTCCAAGTTGTTCCGAATTACTTGTGATTTTTTTGTCATTTAGTCAAATTAATTTTACAATTAGTGAGACTGTCTTTAGTTAGAGTTTTAATGTAGATTCTAATTTAAAATAGAAAGTTTATTTCTCTAAAGAGGCCTCAGAATTTGTACGAAATTACACAAAAAATATTACAAATTTGAAAAATAGCAAAATTATTCCTTTTGAAGAATTCTACAAAAAGTTTCTTTTCAATTTTTCGATATTTTGCAACGTTTTTTTCTTAGTATTTCAAAAATATAAATACCTGCATATTTTTTCAAACAAAATTTTGTGCAAAATTTTGAAAAATAGAAGAGGATCTTTTGTAGAACTCTTCGAAGGAACAATTTTGCTTTTGGAATTTTTACATATCTCGCACATTGAAATAAAAAAGTTTTTCATTTTCAGAAAAACGGTCACCATTTGGTTAATTTTCAACTTTTTAACATTTGTTTTTTGTGAGTTTCGAAAGAATGAGAAATCTCCCATCAAGATCAAAAAAGAAAAGTTGATTGCCTTTATTTTTTTTTTAATATCGAAATAAAAAAATTGTGCCTGTTTTTCTATGTTTTGAAAAACATTTTTGCACCCGATACTAAAATTTAAAGTCACAAAAAACAAGTATACCAAGTTCCAAATTTGGATAATTTTCGTTGTATCGCTGCTACTTGAAAAAAAATTGTAGTAGCAATATGTGAAGTTACGGATCTTTGGATTTTGAGATTAAAAGCAATTTCGTGAATTCGAAATAGTCTAATTTCTAAAAGCATTAAAAATCAGACAAAATTTATTGCAAGTTTTTAAAATTCAGTCCCAATTCCGAGGCCTGTGAAGATCTATTTTTTCTAAAAGAAATGTATATAATTTCCCCTAGTCAATTTCTAATTTTGTAAATTTTAGGACTAAGCATATTGTCAGTATTATAGTGCCAGTAAAAATGAATTTTTCACATTGAAATTGAATATTGGACATGAATTTCAATTGTGTAATATGCTTACTTAACTATTATAGTGTAAATTAAAAAACTCTATTTTCAATATAATTTACCACCATAGATAAGGATAAAACTTAATAAGTGTGCGTCCATATTAAAATAGTCCACTTTGTCGCTTGTCAATAAGTGCCAACTTCAGATATAATTCAGTTTGAAGTTTACCCTTATCGACAAGCGACAAAGTGGGTTGTTTTAATGTGGACGTACACATAAAAATATTTGTAAAAGCCTGGATGGCCTTTGTCAAACATAATTTCTTGTTTCTTATTCTACTTTATTAATTTGATCAATTTTATTTTTATTCTATTTGTGTCTATATTCATGAATTAATATTATTTTGCCTTTGTTCAAAACTTATTGTTATTTTGTCTATGTTCACAATTTTAATTATTCTTTTGTCCGTGTTCACTCATTGTTATAATTTTATCCATGTACCCACAAAAAGCATTTGGTTTTCCATCCAGTATCACAGTAAAAATGTCTAAAAATGATCGTTTTTTGCAATTTTAGATGTTTTTCTGATATATTTTTATAAAGCAGAAAAATATGTAAACTGATTTAAATTCGTCAATTATTTTCAAATTCAGGAAAGGTACAAATTGATGCGATTTTGATATTAATTTAAAAATGCTAGTCTTTAAATTGAAATTTCTTTTAAACTTGATAATTAAATTTCTAAATTTCACTGGTGCCTCTTCTAATTTTAAATTGCTTTTCGTTAAGCAATTGAGAATAATAATTTATTAATCATATTAACAAATTGATCGCTGTGAAACTGGTTGTGTGCCGCAAACTCTTGCTTTTCTTTCTTTTTATTTTAACGCTTTATTTGCTTCTGTTATTTATCGTCTATTTTCATGCATTGCATGGCCATCATGAAGCGATGGGACGATAAAATTGTGGAACTACATCAAGAGAGACGCAAGGAATTTCCAGAGGAGTAACTCGCTGAAGTGCTAACAGGAGGACTTTAATTTATTTTGTAATTACGAATTTTTAGTTTAATGGGGATCCAAAAACACAAATCAAATCTAAGAAAAAAACGCTTTCCAAATTAAGGCGATTTAATTTCGCTTACTATCAATTTAAAAGCATTTTTAAACTTATCAATTTATCATTTTACAATTCGTTAGTTTTTAATGAGAAATTTTACACCGTGGCTCATCTATCAAAAAAAAAAAAAAAAAGGAAGATGGAAAGCACTCGTCGATTTCCGAGGGGACAGATGTTTTTTTTTTAATAAGATGGGCCGCGGTGGAAAACAACTAAATCTAACTTCATTTTTCGATCCCTATTCGTTTCTTCCTGTAAGATTTTTACCAGTGAATTAACCGTACTATAGATAAAGTAGATCTCGTTTTTTTTATTATTATTTCTTTTTTCATCGTCAAGACTACGTCTGTTGACGTAAATCGCTAGAACAATTGCTAATTATTAAGATGAATTTTTCAACCATTTTTAGTCGATTACTGTCAGTATTATTGTAATTCCTTTTCAAAGCTGGGTACTGATTATCGTGTGCTGCTTTTTTTGTACGCGAATCGTAGTTTTACACCATATATATTTAATTATAAATGATAGTTTAATATAGCCGAAAATGGATTTGTTCGATCGATATTTTTATTGCTGTAGTCTGTAACTGAAGCCTTCGCGAACAATTCGAATTAAATTAAATAGGTGCATTATCCAAAAAGCGCCTAACAATCTCGGGTCCGTGTAGATAATCGATAAAAATTTGGCATTATCTAGCATTTATTTTATTATGAACATAAAGGTGGAACTAATTATAATATTTATTCTTAGTACAAACAATAACTGTTGGTTAATACTGTACAGTCTGAGGTCTCTGTAGGTCCCGAGTTCGCGACATTGTCAGGGTTGACTGTTGTCCAGTTTTCTTCTGTAAACAAGAACATACTTAATGTTATTTATACAGATTTCGATACAGAAGGAAATAAAGATTGCCCAAACGAAAACTCTCCTTTTCTATACCCTATTTTTCAAAAAAAAAAAAAAAAAAAATTCTACGAGCCTACTGAAAACCTTTTCGCTTTTTTGTTTGCATTATACAAACCTCTTTTTCTTCTTGTGTCCAACGAGCGATTCCTGCCCACTGTCGTCTTCACTCTCTTCCGATTGACTGCTGTCGCTACTGCTAGACGAACTGCTCGAAGATTCACTTGAGGAATCACTAGCTACACCCGTGTCTTCTTTAATATCAATTTTTTCAGCTAGTGCTGCTATGTCAGGAATCTTCTCTCCAAGAGCCTTCAGCCACTTACGAGATAACTTCGGTCGTCCACGAACCTGTTATGATCACAATTTTATTGCAATTTTTACAAAAAACAAAATAAATAAATAAAAAAGACGAGAAAAAAAGAAGGGGATTTGGAGGTTGCTTTTTTTTCCTTTTCCCTTTTTTTATTTAATTTTTTAAAATTCGAATGGAGACATTTAGGACTGTTTTCTTTAAATTTAATGTGGAATTTGAATGCTGGACGTTAAAAAGGAGTTTAAATATTTATTCATTCTGAATTCAATCTCTTAAATTTTGATTTTCGTGAGGACAAACTAGAAATGGATCGCCGTACTTAAGTATACAACCTTACCGTTTTGTGCCAGACGATCGGAAAGTTAGTGCGTGAGCAAAAGTTCTGCGTGACGGCGATGGTTTCGTCGAGGTTTAAAACGACGTGCCACCAGCCACCAGGAACAAAAACAGTCTCTCCTGGGTTTTGTAGAATTTCCACGGGTAAACAATCCTGAGGCCAGGATGGTAACTTTGTTCTGGGATAAATAACGGAGAACCAAGTAATGGCTTCATCTCGTTGCTTGCCTCCTTCAGCGGCCGTAACTTTTAAAAGCTCACGAGGGGTGTGAGTAGGGAAGAGACACCACCGTTTATGCCCTGAGACCAAAGCATTCCATGCACTCGTACCCAGGGGGTCTATGTGAATCCCCGTACCTGTTTTATTAAAAAATTATTGATCAAAAACTTATAAAATTAATAAAAACATCTACAAAGAGAAAGGACAAAATTATTAAAGTACTTACCAGATCTAGCAGGTCCCATCACGAACCAGCGATAAGGCGGACGTCGATGTTCCCCTGCATATTGGAAAAGATCATCACGAAAGTACTTCGGAATTTCATAATCTTCTAGCAATTTTTTTCTCCGAGGATGTTCTCCAAAGGAACTGTCAAAGATGTACAAAGGTGAGTCATCTTCTGATTTCAGCATGTAGCGAACGTAATATTTCATCTTCATCTTTACACTGTAACCTTCGTTATCCTCTCCGCACTTGAATTTTTGATTTCGATACTTTTTTGCCAGACGCTGCAAACAAAAAAGATTATTTTTTCTAAGAAATGAAACTAGTAAAAAGTGTACTTTTGTCTTTACATAAAGCGTCGGATCAAGCAACATTGTATGAACACAGATTGTGACTTACTTAAATATATGTTCAACTGTTAGTTTTTTTTTATTCGGAAATTCGTCCGCCGTAGCGCTGAGATCGGAAAAGTTTAATTTTAACGTTTAAATTTAAATACTGGGTTATGAATCAGACAACGAGGTTAACAACATTGTATTAAAAAGTCTTGGAAACCCTCGTTATTAAATAAAGTGAGCAAAGGAAGAAAAAGAAATATTTTGGAATAGAAGCATGTGAAGAAAATATTTTTAAAAACTTAAATAATTTTAGTGTACTTACAATCAGTGACATAACCCAGGATCCAGTATATTTAAACTTAAACGTCAAAATTCAACTTCATAGATTTCAGCGCTACCGCGGACGAATTTCCGAATTAAAAAAAAATTAACAGTATGAACATGGATTCCAATGAGTCAAAATCTCTGTTCATACAACGTTCATTGAGTCGACACGCTTCATATAATGATATAAAAAATACCTCTATGGTCCATTTATGTTGAGCTTTCCAGTCTTTTTGCACCCCTCGTATTATCACAGGTTTGTAAGGTTTTTCATATTTCTCTACGAATTCTTCGGGCAACATCTCGGATTCTACAATTCGATCTACATTGTCTTGAAACTTCCAAAACGGTTGGAAATTCTTATAGTAAGCATGTTGAATCCATGCAGTCTTATCAGCAAGCTCTGCAAGTAACATGAATATTTGCGATAAATTATGGAAGTATGGAAAAAGAAAAAAGAAATATGGAAAGAAAATGAAAAAGAATATGGAAAGAAATATGGAAACGAGTCGGAATTTTAATTCTAATGTATACCTAAGTAAAATGTCTTCCTTTACATTTCACGAACCAATTGTTTAATTTAAAGCGAAAAAGTCTCTCTTCGTGACAAAGATTTATCTGCCGATGTGTGCAATTTTCCTGATGACTCGCACTGATAAACCAGAATAAATTTAATGATATTTTACTGCATTCGGAAAGCTTATAAATTAAAGGTTGCCGTGCAGAACTAGATAACCAACATCTTTGCCGAAAATGGATTTTTTTTTCATAGAAAAATCTTAAAAAATCAAATACACGTTACATATGTTAAAAGGATTTATTCGAAATCGCTTTTTCTACTTATCTCCCATCTTCTCTTTTTTTTAATCACTTAACCTCATACTTTTTTCAACCTTTTTTTGATCATATTCCTCTTCTGAAAAGTTTTTAAATACAGTAAAATAATAAAATACTTATTTTTTAAAAGAAAGAGCCCTGAAATAAAACTACTTGTCACTTTTTTCAGCACCAATATATCAATCAAATTCTAACCTGAAATCTTAATTTTTCATTTTCTACAAAAAACTACTTTTATAAAGTTTTTTTTCTCACTCAACATTTTCCTTGCGATCAGATACGATATTTCTTGAAATTATTGTCGTTTATTTATAAAAATCATGTACCTTTCTTCTTTTTATAGACCATTCAGCGGAAAATCGTCTGTTACAGTGCGATACGGTCACACTAAATCTTCATTTTCCCGGAACAGAATAATTTTTTTTAATCTCATTCAGTTTTCCCATATCTCGAAGAGCAAGTTTTTATTTTTTTCAAAATTAAAAAATAGGTTTTTAATCGCTATTCAAAGACGATTTTCAAAACCGATGAAATTTGAACCTCCAAATTCTTGAATGATTCACTCGGAATTGGTTAACTTTTTGTAATCAAACTCATTTTCTTCCAATTGAGCAACTTAATATCTCGGGAGTCAGTTTTTTTTGGTTTAGGGAAAATTGCACTTTTTATCGTGATCCGCAACCAAGCCTGTTCCAATTTGAGGTTTCTGCCACTTTGAGATTGTCAACTTCCACATTCTATTTCTCGGAACTGGATCATTTTTGTTAATCACACTTTTTTGGCCTCAATTCACACTTCAGCTCGGAAGTGGACTTTTGTTTTTTCTTTGAATGGTGATTTCGCTTTTACAGAATGTTATTTCGCTCTCTTGAAAAATTCCGATTTTGCTGATTATTTAGTTCAATACTGCAACCTTTCAATTGAACTTTTCTAAATTCGACCGAGCAAACTTCAAATCAGAAAGCGACTAGAAATTAATTTCGGACCAATCAGTGTCTTCCCTTTTAATAAAAATAAAGACATTACACAACAAACTAAAATATCGGTGAATGATACTATGTATTAAACGAAAATAACCTTGAGGAAATCACGGCATCACACTGGGAAAAATGATCCTGCCAATTCAGATTCTTTTTTTCGTCACTCTTCGTTAAAAAATTTCCACTTCTTTTCAAAATATTTAATAAAAACTTTTAAACAATAATTAGTCAGGCTTATCCGATTTTTAAAGGCTTTTCAACAACTATTAAAACGATTGAAAATTTGCAACGCTTTGCCTCCTTCCATCAAAATGATGCGCCCAGCTACTTTCTCGAGGTTTGTCGCTATCACAAAGGCAAGAAGGGTAAAAGGAAAGTAATGCAAAGAAAAACAATTCTAGATTTTGAATTGAAAAGACCGATTCCTTTTTTCAGGATAGAAACATCGGTTATACCTATATAAACCGCCCGCATCTATTACCGGATTTGAATTTAGGTTAGGAAATAGGTTATGACGTTTACTCACCAGGTCTTGCTTTTCTTTTCACCTCCTTGATCCGCTTTTTTGCTCGGTGGTCTAGCTTCACTTCTTCTGTCATCTTTCGGTCGTTAAAAAATACTTATTAAACTAATTCCAACGTATTTACAAGATTAATCAGGAAGCACTCCAAACACGTCCTCCACTTCACGGGTTTCTGGGCGACTGCGGGCAACTATGAACATTGGGCACATTTGGGCTTAGATCATGAAATAAGGATCCCGGAATCGATTCCTGACGTCCGAGAATCGATTATTAGGGATCGATTCTGTTTACCAGAATCGATGGCAGAATCGATTCTTGGCGTCAGAGTTGACGTCGATCTCCTTTACATAATTCCCGTTAATTTTAATTAATTTTTAATCAATTTTCGTCAATTTTCATTATTTTTATTTAATTAATTTTATTTAATGAAATTTCATTAATTTGAATCGAATTTCTAATTTTCGCGGGCTTTTCTAAAATCGAAGATGGGTGGGGTAATCGATGGAAACGGAATCGACATCTTCTTTTGGAATCGAAGAATCGAGAATCGATTCTCATCTTCGGTTCCGAAACCCTAAAATGTACCTG
>JAUMHM010000087.1:11160936-11176835 GCA_032362435.1 Melikaiella ostensackeni | reverse complement strand
CATCTTCTTTTGGAATCGAAGAATCGAGAATCGATTCTAATCTTCGGTTCCGAAACCCTAAAATGTACCTGACTGTACCCAACTGTACTTTACATGCACAGTGCAAGTGCATGCGACTATGCTGTGCCTACCGCAATTACGAATGTGCATCTCTAAAAGGATGTTTCATATTCCATTTACTTCTTTCATACCCCGAAGGCCCCTCTCGAGCTTCTAATAACTAGTATTTTTTTCAATCCCTTCTTTTTTTCGCCAAATCTTCTCTTTTTATCTTTTTAATATTATTTTTTATCTTGCCGATTCCCAAAAATCGTCGGGTTCCTGAATAAATCGAGGGAGGCGCTTCGCAAGTCGCAACACGTCTTGTGCCTGCTTTGGCCTACGTGACCAAGTCCATGTTTCAGGATAACAATATTACCATGACCTCAATACAAGATATTCGATCCCAAATTGCCAAAAAATGTCTCTGATAATCCTGAAAATTGATGACCGAAAAGGGAAGTTTAAAATAAAGGGTCAAGAAAAAATGAGATAATGCTATAAAATAATGTTTTTAGAGTTATTGTTGTTTTACAAAAATGATCAATGCAATTTGATAAGTTTGCTTTTGAACGGTATGAATAGGTTTTACGAGCATTGTTTACATATTGTCAGGGGGTGGTGGGGTTAGTAGTTGACAGGATCTATTTCGGGAACCACGAGGAAGTGCAATAAATTAAAAACACAAAAGGTCAAATACCGAAGGTCAACTATCAGGTTCGTATACTTTAAGGGGTCAAGCAAGAAAAAGACAAATATTCTCGAGAATGCTCTACACTCAACATTTTTTTGTGCGGGTGATTGACTCGTGCCGTGTGTTCTTAAACAAGTGACGTTTTCGCCTTGTTTATTTTTGCTCTTTTTTGGGGAAGTGTGTTCGTCGCGTAAGTTCAACTGAGGGTTAGGTAGGTAAAATGCTCGAAATCAGTTTTACGATAGTTTACCGCGTATTACGTGGGCGCAAGGTGGGATTTTTAAATTCTACACTGTGTAATCTTAAATCCTAATTAGCGATTCTCCGTATAAACGGAATTCAAAAATTCAACGAAACTCAATGGATTAGAATTCAAGGTGAATACAACGAAATTCTCGAATCATTGTTCGAATTAACAATGTGCCGTTTCAGAAATTTATAATTTTTGAAACTTTCAGCTGGAAGTTTCAATGAAAAGCTTCTAAGTCAGTGAAACTTTTGAAACTTAAGCAGTTTTAGCTATATTTGTAACAATTATAGTTGGAAAATGCAAAAAGACGAATTTTCAACAAAACAATTGAATTTCCGAAAAAACATGACTTTTTAACAAAATCGTTGAATTTTCAACCAATACGAAGATGAATTTAAAAAGAAAATGAATTGTCAACCAAACAGTTGCATTTACAACCAAATGGTTGAATTTTCAGGCGAAAGGGACGAATTTTCAACAAAACAGTTGAATTTCCAATATACAAAGGTTAATTTTCAACCAATCGGTCGAATTAATTAACAAAAAAGATTAAACTTTAACCAAAAACAGATGCATTTTGAACCAAGAGGTTGAATATTGAAGCCAATGACACGAATATTTTTAGAAGACAGTTGAATTTTTAACTCAAAAGGACGTATTTTATTTCCAAAAAGACGAATGTTCAAGAAAAGAGTCAAATTTTTGACCAGAAAAGATGTATTTTTAACAAAATAATAAATTTGTAATAAAGCAGTTTAACTTATAACCAAGTAGTTGAAATTAATCACAAAAGATTAATTCTTAACGAAAAATATAATTGTTTTAATATTTCAATTAAAAAAATTTAATTTTAAATGAAAAACAGTCGAATTCAAACAAAAATGATGAATTTGTAACGAAAAATGTAGTACATAGTCGATATTTTAACCAAGCAAGATTTAAATTTTAAATAAAAAACAGTTGAATTCAGCTAAAAAAGCAAATTTAAAAAAAAAATTGAATCCTCCACCAAAATCGATTAATTTTGAAAATCAACATTCAAAAAGGCGAATCCCCTAAAAAACAGTCGAATTTTCTACCCGAAAATATGAGTTTTTAACGAAATAGTTAAATTTTACACCATATTAATAGAATTTCCAACCCGAAAGGACGAAGTTTCAACAAAACAGTTGAATTTTTAAGCCGAAAAAGCAAATTTTCTACACAGTTGAATTCTCAACCCGAAAATTTAAACCTTCAACCAAAATGTTCATTTTCCACCAAGAAATTAATTTTTAAGCAAACAGCGGAATTTTAAACTAAAAACAAACAATCCTCAACCGAAAATGGAATATTTAAAATTGCAGTCCAAAAAATTTATTTTCAATGGAAAAAAAACTAAGTTTCAGCCAAATCGATGGATCTTTAACTAATAAAATGAATTTTTAACAAAGTAGTTCATCTTTCAACCAAGTTGTTGAATTTTCAATCAAGAAAATTAATTTTCTAGCAAAAAAGACGAATTCAGTTTAATTTTTAAACAACAAAAAAAGGAATTTTCAACAAAATAGTTGAATCTTCAACCAAGAAAATGATTGTTTAACAAAATAGTTGAACCTTCATCCAAGTAGTTGAATTTTCAACTAAAAAAGATTAATTCACAATGAAAAATATAATAGTTGAATTTTCAAATAAAAATGTATGAATTCTCAAGCAAAAATGGAGCAGTTAAATTTTCCGTTAAAAAATTAGTTTTCTGCCAAAAAAAACGATTTTTAAACAAAAGAGCTCAATTTTATGAACCAATAAAATGAATTTTTAACAAAGTACTTCAAATTTCAGCCAAATGGATTATTATATCTAAAATAGATCAGTTATATTTTCAATTGAGAAAATTAATTTTCAAATATAATTAAAAATTCAAAAAAAAGCTAAATCTTCAACCAAATAGTATAATTTATAACCTAAAGAGATGAATTCTGAACCAAAAATATAATAGTTCAATGGGTTATTTTTTTCTGGACTGATTTTAAATTAAATTTTTTTTCTTGTAGAAAATTCGTCTTTTTCGCTTGAAAATTCAATATTTTGGGAGATAATTAAACTATTTGGTTGAAAATTAACATTTTAGTTTCGTTAAAAATCTCATTCAAAGTGAAAGTTTCCAAATAAAACTTTTAACAACACATTGCTAGTTCGAAACTTCGAATGCGTCCTACGATTTTTACCCATTTGTACAGTCTTCTACGTACCTTACGCTGTTACGTACTCCACCCCTGACCCCAGGCCTGAGTTCAACGCAGTTCAACGGTTCATGCGACGCATGCGCAGGCATGCATGACGCCATGTTTTGATGTCGTCATCCCCCCCATAAAAGATCAACTCGTTCAGCAGTTTTCCGTGGTTTTCCGTGATTCTTTCCTCTCGTGTGGGGGTTTTGGCGAGCCCTCGCCAGTGCTCCCTAGCCCGAAAAGCGTCTGTGTAGGTGGGGTGGTGTTTTACCTTGAATTGGGATTTCGTGATATAGGATTGATGTGCGGGAAAGTTTCTCGAGCTGAGCGGAGGGGGTCCGCGAGCGTCGTCTACGTCTACGTCGTATCCTAGTGCAATTGCGTGGTTACGTCACGTGCCCGAGCTTTTCCGTGTACCTGCAGCAGATTCAAGGATTCAAGGATTCCAGAATGGAGTTGCGATTGCATTCCCCAGCCGGAGCGGAGCCCATCGTCTACCAGTGGCCCCTCACCTCGGGATCAGGATCCGTAAGTTTCTCGTCTCTTATTTCTTGCTACAATTCAGGCATGAAAAAGGGAAAGAGTTCTGAAGAAGGTTTTTTGTCGTTTTTGATCGAGTGGGGAAGGTTGTTATTTGGGTAAATAATTGATCGCGGGGAAGGTTTTGACGCTTTTTGAAGTACCGAACACGGAGCCCTCGCGCATGCCATCTTGCATATATACCATTCCTTTAGAAATCGCGCCATTTAATGTTTATCAGTGCAGAACTTTGAGAGAATCAACAAAAACACCCTGGGGGTTTAATGCAGTTTCTCGAAATCGATTTTCTGCATGTTAGGACAATAAGCAAATGTGCCCTTTCTATTTCAAGTCGCTCTTTTTTGTATTATTGTTTATTTTATATTATTTGTTTTGAGTTATGGTTGAGAGGTATTGTTTTGTTTTATTGGTATTTTTCATTTTGGAAGAAATGGGCTGTTGAAATTTGTTTAGGTAAGAATCATAAGAATTATTGGTTGTGAACGCAGTGACGTCGTGACCTACTTCTGGAATAATTTCTTCATTCAGATATATAATTTTGGAATCTTACATATATCTTCCTTTTTTCGGTAATAATCTTGTTGCGGCAGTTAAAATAAAATGAAAATCAAGAAAATTGAAAAAATACTGGGAACTGCTACACAGCGTTCTCTTGAAAATTTTAAGTCAGTACCACGTGTTCGTGTCTTGCGTAATGACTTCATTTTTCTTCTGAACGACAAATTCTTGTTCCAAAGACCATTTCAGATGAACTATTATTATAAGATTACAAAAATGATTAACATTTTGAATTTCATCTTTCTGGTTAGGTGCAAAAAAATGTAAAACCATGTATAAAGAAAGATGGGTCTTTCAATTTTTCTGCAATGTTTTATGAAGATGAATTTTTTTTTTAAATTAAAATTTATAAACTTAAATTGCTTCTTTATGGAATCCATAATTCAAGAAAGTAAAAATTTGTTTTTATTTTTGTCGAGGAAAAATAATTTTTTATTTCTTGATATTTGCTTTGTAAGAAGTATCTGTAACTAAGGAGAAACGCCAATTTTTTAAATTTGTTTACATAGATTTGGCAAGTTTAATTTTTTTAATAACAAATCGAAACAAAAATAATTGTACTTTAGACTTTCGTGCGCACTGACTGTCTTCACACTTTGAGAAACAAACCCTCGGATTTCGCTTTTTTTGAAATAGTATTATTACAAAAAAAAAACATGAATCAAGAACATTTTTTAAAAAAACACTGAGAATTCCTGCTCTGAATTCTCTTAACATTGTAAATCAGACCCACGTGCTCGTAATTTGTATAATAGAAATGTTTTTACACTAAAAAATAATGCTTATTTTTTGTAAATTACAAATCTGATTACCTACATCCTGAAATAAACAATTAAAAATAATAAAATTTACAATTTTGAGGCTTGGACAATTTCAAAAATTTAAACCGGCTTTGACTTGAATTGAACAATTTGGAGTTAAGACCTTCCAAATCGAAGAATTTAAATTTCAAGGATTCGTAGTTAGAATTAGAATTTTTAAATTGGAAGTTTTAATAGTTGAATAATACATTTTCTATTTGATTACGTTCTAAATTGTTCGATTTGAAATTGACAGCCTCAGTTTCTAAGCAATTTTAATTAAAGACTTGAATTTTCAAAACTTTTTGGAAACCGAAAAAAGACGCAAACTTTTTTTTGGGATTGGACTGGCCACCCAAGTCCTTTCAGAAAAGTTCATCGTTAACTTTAAAAATAAATGTTATAACAGAAATTCAGTAATTTATTTACCTATTATAATCATTTACTTAACAGAGATTTTGAATCCAGTATGAATTCTTTTTATATGTGAACTTAAAATGTAAAAAAATTGCAAAATTATACTAATCTAGAAATTACTCAAAGAATGTTTAATTTTTAAGCTGACAACAGTTATTGTTTAGAATTATTATATTAAAAAAATTTACGCATTAAAGTCACGAGAATTAAAAATTTAACAATTCTGATCGTATCGCATCGAGTCAAAAGTAGACAAAAACAACACAAGTGGAACAATATTTGTGTATAATACTAGATGTTGATTTTTGGCTTTAAGGTTAAAGCCAAAAATCAACACCTAATATTATAACTGATTATTTCCATCGAGGGTCAATATAATCCCCCACAGAGTATTATAGAACAATGTTTTTTTTTTGAAATAAAAACTGTGAAGTACTTTTACAATTTGAACAAATATTCGTTTTAAAACTGATATTACATGAAAAAAATGTTATCGTATTTAATAAATGTATTAAATTATTTACGAATTTATCCGAAGAATTTAGATTTTTTAAAATTTAGTTCTTAAGTAGTTAGTTATTTTTTTATTGCTACCATGATTTTATTATCACTAATTTATTTTATATTTTTTTATCCGGAACTTTAGGGCCGAGTTTATCAGAAAAAAAATAGTCTTTCATTTGAAAGTTTCGGTCGTCAGAAGGTACGTATTTTCCTCTCAGGTCCATCTTCATGATTTATAGCCTTATTCTTGGCCGTGTTCTTGAGTCGTAAACCTTGTGAAAGAAAGAGTAGGTAGATTTTAAAGTCCTGACTTAAGACCATTTAGAAAATAAATTTACCAAAGTTACTTCTCATTGCAGGTAAATACAAGACTAGATAACAAGTACGCAACGATTAGACTAGATAAAACAGAATAACAAGACTAGAAACCATAGTTTGACATTGTTGGAGGATTAAGATTTTACTCCTCTGATATTGTGAATAGTCATTACTATTTAGAATTTATACGCCCTCATAAAACTTTCTCTACTTCCTTTATTCAAGATCATTAAAAAAAAGCTGTTTCACTTGCAAGAATCCCTTCTTAACAAGTAACAAACCCAAGTCTAATAATTCAATCAACTAAACCTGTCTTTGTGACATAAACAAGCTTTTAGACTAAGCCGTGTTTACGTTTGACACTCCGTTTGAAATACTAGATTTCATTTTCAAGGATTCTTGCAAAAAAGTATTTCTTTTATTGCAATACGAAAAATTTAAAATATCAACAAAAATACTAAAAACTATATTTTTTATTTTTAGATTCATTGGATTTTTTGTAATAATTTTAACAAGTTTAAAGTTTTTTGAAATTCAGGATTATTGTAAATTTGAGATGTCTTTTTTTTATTAGCACAACTGAAATTTCACCGGAGATTTTAATTTTGTGTTGTCAGGATCGTCACGATGGAGCTTTGGACGTGGTGGAGACGATGCGATGGGTTTGCGAAGACTTACCTGACCTAAAACTGCCGTTAGAAAATAATGTTCTTTGCAACTATGACACTCGTGATTACGAAAGTATGAAAAGCTTGTGTGATAGATTTAATAGGGCTATTGACAGTTTAGTTCAATTGGTAAGAACCCTTTCCTCTCTTAATAAACTATAATTAGCAGGCCTCACAGCTGCTCTCGATTGCCCCTATCTTCATGTTTGTTTAATATGATGATTTATTTATTGATCTATTTACTATGTATTCATTTATTATTGTACTTTATGAGCCTTTGTCTGCAATGAAGGACTGTGAGGCCACCATTAATTATAATTTATTCAACTTTAAGAAAATTTTAATTATAATTTAACACTAATTTCTGCTTTTTGAAAAACAGGAAAAGGGTACAAGTTTACCTTCTCAGCGGTTAAATAAAAGGCCCAGTAGGAGCTTACTTCGTCACATACTTCAGCAAACGTACAATCAAGCTGTACTCGAACCGGATAAATTAAATAATTACGAGCCATTTTCTCCCGAAGTCTATGGAGAAACGAGTTACGAGTTAGTTTGCCAGATGATCGATCAAATTGACGTCACCGAAGACGATGTTTTCGTCGATCTTGGTTCCGGAGTAGGACAAGTCGTTCTTCAAATGGCTGCGGCTACTATTTGTAAAGTATGCATTGGTGTTGAGAGGGCTGATGTGCCTTCAAAATACGCTCAGGTATATATTTAATATTTTTTTATCACAATTTTCGGATGTTTTTTTCTCGACACTATGTGGGAAAATTAACGACTTGATATTTTACAGAGCATGGAGGTTAATTTTCGAAAATGGCTCAACTGGTACGGCAAGCGATGCGGAGAGTATCGTTTGATGAAGGGTGATTTTTTAGCCGATGAACATCGAGAGAGTATTACGGGAGCCACAATCGTATTTGTAAATAATTTTGCGTTCGGTCCAAATGTAGATCATCAGTTGAAAGAAAGATTTGCCGACTTGCGGGATGGTGCACGCATTGTTTCTTCCAAGTCCTTTTGTCCCTTGAACTTCAGGATAACCGACAGAAATCTCAGCGGTAATATTATTGTTTAATTGCTCCTGAACACTCCTAATTCCTTTCTTTTAGTGAAACTATTCATTAACAACGTAAAATTTCTCCACAGACATAGGAACGATAATGCATGTATCCGAAATGTCTCCGCTGAAAGGGTCAGTTTCTTGGACGGGCAAACCGGTATCTTACTATCTGCACGTGATTGACCGAACGAAGCTCGAGCGCTACTTTCATCGCTTGAAGAATAACAAGCAGGGAGCGCTGGATGTTGATAATAATGATTCTGTGATAAACATCACTGCCAGCCATAGTGGTAGGACTTCTAGTAGAACTGAAAGAGGTGATAGAGCCAAGAGGGATCTATCAAGACAGTTAGATAACAGTCCCAATAATTCAGAGCAGCAAGGAACCAATAGCGACTCTGATGCGGATGACGGACCCATGAAAACACGTCGCCAACCGAACAAATTGCGTAGGAAATTGAGCCGAAAAGCAGCAAATGGAATCACAAGGCCAAATACTCGAGGGAGACAGAAAGCAGCTCGTGGTGTCAAGAAAACTAAGCCGAAAAAGATGATCAACATCTCCGGACTGGACCTTCTTCACAGCCAAACTCTTCTTAGTACTTCTCCACAGGCCATGGGCAAAAAGCCACCTCCTGCTCCAGGTTGCGTTGATCAACAGCTTTCTTCTATTTCAATTTCTCTCCAAACGAGCGCTAATGCCGTGCACGAGGAACTCAGCATTCCCGCTGCTCCATCTGCGACTCCTTATGCCCTGCAGATTCTCCTTGACTTGTACAGGTGCGTCTTCAATTTGTTATTCGTGGAGAAATATTCTGAAATATTTTAATTTATGAAATACTCATCTGTTTTTAATTTTTTGTTCGCAGAGACCAATTCATGGCAATGCTTGACTCCATGAGAACGCCTACCTATCGAATTTCAGTGAACGCAGACATCGCCAAGGAAAGAGAACGAAACTCAAAGCTTCAATCAAGAGCAGCTCAACTAGAGAAGCAGATAAAGGTTTTAATTGACGACAGCGTCGCTTTATTAAAAGCTAGGATGACCGAGTTAGGCATCAATGCCACCTCGCCTGGAGACCTTCTCGCCAAGGCCAAGGAAATCGTCCTCAGGCACAAGCAACTGCAAAACAAAGCCAGCAAACTTCAGGCCCAAGTCTCTAATATTGAAACAGAACAGGCGAAAGTGACTGCTCAACGGTATCAAGAACTCCAAGAGAAGTTTAGCAACGGGACCAACAACCTTTCCACTCCTCCTCAGCCTGTTACTCAAGACCACATTCTTAAAGAGATTTGTACCACCATGTCCCAGAGGAAGAAGCTTCACTCTCAAGTTTCAAAATTGGAACAGGAGTTGAACGTTTTGGAGAAAACGAGCTCAGAGAAACAATCAGCGTCGATGGCTCAACAACAAAGAGATGCTGTGAATGCCAAGCATTTACAGAATCAGTACAATCAACAGCAAAATGGAAAAAATCCTCCTTCCCGGAAGAGCAGAGACAGTCGCTCCAGATCCCAAGACTGGCCCGATGTTCCCGACATCGGGAAAATCCAGGAGAACAATCCTGAAATCCTCGCGCAAAAGATTCTCGAAACTGGAAGGCAGATTGAAGCTGGAAGAATAATGAGCAAGCCAAGTACGAATACGATTAATAATAGCAACAGTAATAATACGAGAGCCAGGTTGCCTCAAGCCACTCTCAGTTTTTCGTCTCCTTCTTCATCGGCACCGACGCAGACGAGTAGTAAAGAGTCGACGAGTAGAATCCAGGAACCACCAAGAGTCGCCAACTTCGAAGACAGGCTGAAGAGCATCATCACGAGTGTTTTGAACGAGGACCAGCAAAATCGAAATAAACAGCAGCAGCAGCAGATTCAAATGCAGCAGCAGCAGCTTCAGCAACAACAAGGAGAACCCGAAAGGAAGCGAATGGCTTTGACTCCGAATGTTTCTGCTCCGGATTATACCCAGGTGAATAATCTCTAAAGTTTTTTATTGTTTATGAAATTCTTTCAGAGAGGGCCTAGAATGCACGGTTCGAACTGTAGTACTTTTTTTGCTCATTTTTTTCTTAAGGTACGTTGTTTTTTTTCGTAATTCTACTTTCAGGCCTCGGACTCACGCCACTATGGAGACTTTTTAACGATGCAACTATTTAGAAAAAATATGACACTAATGCTGTTGTTTTCTCAAACTGCCTGATAATGCCACTGTTTTTTCACTTTGCCTTTAAACATATTTAAAAAATTTTTCGCTGATTAGGTAAAATAACATCCGCCATCTCAAAAATCGAAATTTCTAGGGATTTCTAAAAATTGCAAGAGATTTCAGAAAATTTCAAAGGTTTCAGGGGATTTTAAGATGTTTCAAGAAGTTTCATCTGATTTCAGAAGTGTTGAAGAAATTTTAAGAGATTGCAAATTTCCAGATAATTAACAACGCGATTTTATAGAACCTTAAAGTAGTTGAAAAATTAAACAAATGTCAACGCATTTCAAAAGATTTGAAAGATTTTAGGGCATGTTACAAGACTCCAAGAGATTTCAAGGGATTTTAAAAGGATTCCAAGGGATTTAAGGGAATTTCAAAGAATTTCCACGGCTAGCCTCAATTAAGTTCAATCCAAAAGTGATTTAAAGTGCAGTTTCTCTTTTGTACGTGTTTCTGAGATGCCCCCTGGTTATTTTAAGCCAATAAAGAAAAAAATCGTACTACGCGTTTTGGAGGAAAATTATTTTTTCATCTTTAACGATTAAAAATATCATTTTGTCTCGACAATCGAAAATTGTTCCCCCTTCCTGATATCTATAAAATTATACCCACACTACGTGTTTGTTTTTGTGTATTTTAACAAATTTTTCAAAAGAAAAAAAAACATTGATAAAAATCGACTAAAATGGCATTTAGATTATTGAACTTTAATATTTTATTTTGAAAAACCTTTGTTTTTAGTTCAGTAACAATGTAAAGGACATGTTCCATGAGATTATTAAGGTTCCTGAGCTTCAAAATAAAGAAAAATTGGTTTATATTTCTAAAATTAAAGAAACATCATTTTTAACGATTAAAAATCTCATTTTTAAAATTGTTTCACTTCCGGAAATCTATAAAATTATTATTTTAACCGGGTTCTCCCCCCCCCTCCCCCCAAAACATTGTAATTGCGTTTAGTGTAACATTGTTACTGAACCGGAAACAGACGTTTCTTTTTAGGAAGAGGAACAATTTTGAACTATGAACTGCTATTCATAATTTGCGTCGTTTTCGAGAAAAATGAGATTTTTAGTCGTTAAAAATGAATAAAAAGTTTTTCTCAAAAACGCGTAGTACAATTTTTTTCTTTCTTGTTCCTGACTAACCGGAGGGCAACCTCGAAACACGTACAAAAGAGAAACTGGATGTGTAAGCACTTTTAGGTTGAACTGAAACGAGGCTCGGCGCGTTTCTTGAGAACTTTAGGGAGTAAATGAAATGGAATGAAATTTAATGGGACTTCTAGGGATTTTTACAGTTTTCAAGGGATTTAAAAAAATTGGAGAGTCTTCCAGGGATTTCAACAGAATTCAAGGGATTTCAATGCTTTTATGGTTTTTGTATGAGATTTCAAGGAATTTCAGATAATAACAAAGATTTCAAGGGATTTTAAGGGGCTTTATCAGATTTTACGGGATTCTAAAGGATTTCAAAGATTTTATAATTTTTGAAGAAATTTTGACAAATATTTCAGATTTTAAGATGTTTTACTGGATTTGACTCGATTTTTGTGGGATTATTAGGGATTTCACAAGATTTAAGGGATTTTTTAAATTTCAAAGGATTTCAAAGGATTTTAAAGAGCAACTTTTATTATACAAATCATTTAGTATTTCAAAAGATTCCAAAAAATTTCTTAGGATTTCAGAAAATTACAAGGGATTTTAAAAAGGTATCCAGCTTATCAATGATATTAAAAAGATATCAAGGAATTCAAAAGATTTCTAGAGAACTTTAGGGAGTCAAAAATAATTAAATGAAATTTCAAGGGACTTCTAGGGTAATATAAGGATTTCTATGATTTCAGTGATTTCAAGGAATTTCGCCAGATTTAAGGGATTCATAGGATTTTAAAAGAAATTATAAGATTTCAAGGGATTTTTACGAATTTCAAGGGATTTCTACGGATTTCAAGAAATTGAAAAAGATCGGCGAGTTTTCCAGGAATTTCAGAGAATCTCAGCAGATTTCAGGGGTTCTTGTAGGATTATGAGGGATTTTAAACCTTTTAGGGTATTTTAAAAGATTCCAAAAGATTTTACGCAATTTTATGGGGGATAAAATCTGGTATACAGATTTCAAAAATAGTTAACTCCTCGATTTAATATTTAAAAAGTTGCATACCACTAATTTGTTACTATTTTTAAAAATTTATGCCAATGTTGACACTATTTTGAATTTCTCAAATGAGTCCGACGCCTGTATTTTTGTAATTTCATTTGTAGTGGATGGGAAAGTAAATAAAAATCTGCAGTCCGAAATGTTAATCAGTTCAGGCCCTACTTTCAAAGAAATATTTATCTTTTTTTTCAGGTGAAAATAGTTAACAATTTATAATGTATTTGAAGTTTGTTGACATGGCTTTTCAGGTTTCACCTGCTAAGTTGGCTCTTCGCCGTCACCTTTCGCAGGAGCGCTTGACTCATATGCCGCCATCGGAGAGGTCAGCGACCGATTCGAGACAGTCAAGTCACGACAACCGGATGGTTCCTGGAGGTGGTGGATTGTTGGGTACAAGGACAATCGGCGACTTGGTTAGTGGAGAAATCGAAAGGACACTGGAGATTTCCAACCAGACGATAATCAACGCAGCTGTTGATATGAGCGTGATGATGAGACCGGAAACTGTTTACTCTCCGATCAGCAGACCTGCGAGTGCAGAAGGTGATACCGGATTGGCAACTTTAGCACATGTGGCTAGTTATGCGCCTACCTCGACCTCGGGTTCGACTTCAACACCCACGACAACCTCTCGGTCTTCCGTGTTGTTCACTCCTACTACTCAGCCACAGAGGTGGGTGTTCTAACATTTATTTTTTGTTCAGGGTGTCTGTGTACTCATCTGGGAAATCAGGAATTATCGGAGAATTTTTAAATACCTGGAATAAACTGTAAATATCAAGAATGTTTTGATGAATCGGGTAATTTTTTGGGGCGTGAAAATAGTATATAAATATAATATTAAATATACGTTACAATAGATTCGAATTACATTTAAGTTCAAACTGAAATGAACTTAACCAGTAATAGGTAAAATTAATGTATTTAAAAAAGTTACAGTTCGGAAATAATGTAGGTAAAAATAAATCAAGTTTAGAAGCTTTTTAAATCAAGAGAAATATTTCTGAATTGTTGCATTTGTAAAGAAATTAAAATTCGAATATAAAACCGCGATTTGCAGCTTTCTTGATTTAGTTATTTAAAAAAAAATGTTCTGATCATGGAAGTTAAGTGTAATTTTGTTTGCGTTCAATTTTTAATAAGACATTCTTTTATGGTCATTTCAGTTAAAGGACTTATATTTTATATTAAAGAATCTGTTACTTTTCTTCTATTTTGATTAAATTGGTAATTAATAGAAGAACCTTTTTTCCAAAGCGTTGATAATTCCATATCTTCGCTAGTCTTCGAATTCCATTCAAAATTAATATCTTTCGAATTTGATGTTAGTTTAGAAAATTAAATACTGTTTGAATTTTATTTAAATTTATATTTACTAATTAAGGGCTTGTGAGAGTAACCTCAAAACAAGTTTTTCACTTTTTTTTTTAAACCAACTTATATATAGCACTGAGAATAGTGAATAGCACTGAGAAACGTGTGCCTGGTCCTAAACTTTTATAAGTATAAAAAAGCAAAAAAAATAGTAATAAAAAAACTTTCTATAATTATAAAAATTTAGCATCAGACAAACGTTCCTTGGTGCTTTTCATTTAGTTTTCGAAATTTTCAACTCGATATTGCATTTTGTGTAAGCGTAACTTGGTTTTATAAAAATTAAATAAAAACGATATAAAATTTTATCCTTCGAAATTTAACAATTTATCATTGTCAAAATAAATTCTTCAAATTTGAACAATTTTGATTTCAAGATATTTGCAATTAAAATTAAAATTGTTGAATTTTGAAAACTTTGGCACAATTTGACGATTAATAATTTAAAACGATTTTATATCGGAATCCTATTTTGGAAATTGTTCACTTTTAAACCAAGTTTGGAATCATTCATTTTTAAACGCTTTTTAGTTTCAATTGCTCAGTTCTGAATATTTCGAATTATAAATTATTATTAATGTTGAAAGCTTTTAGAATAAGTAAACCTTGAAAATATACAATTTAATATTCTCTTCATTCTTAAATGTTCAATCCGGTACATTACAAATTTTTTAAAAAGTCAGTTTTTAATGCTTTTTCACAATTATTAAATTTTTACGGGCGTTTGAAATTTTCAGGTTTTCAGGTTTTACAATTTATAATTGCACAATTTTGTTGTCTTCTAATTTGATAGTGTACTACTTTAAGGACGTGAAATTATTCAATTTTAAAGGCTTGAAACCTTTCAAATTAATAAATGACCCGACACAAAATATATGAAGAAGACCTTTTGGTTGATTTTACTGATATTCATTTTATAGTTTATTAAACTAGAAGAAATTCTCCAAAAGGACTTAGACCAATTATTGCTTGTTTTTTTCAGTTTTGCGTGATTACAAATATTTCAAGTTTGGAAGCTTCTAAATGAAAATTGTGGCCTTTTTATGGCTTTCGTTTTGAAAGAAAAGAAAATTTTAAGTGATTCTTATTTGGGGATTGTCTAATTTTCAAGGCTTCAAATTATAATTTATTTCATTTTTAATGCCACAGCTTAAAATTGTACCATTTTGAATGTTTTATATTCAATAAGTGTATAATTTTGAAGCCCCTAAAATGAAAATTATTCAAATTAGAAGGCTTTCAATTTGTAATTGTAGGTACATAATTGTATTAGTGGTCACCTTGTATTCTTTTTTTTTTGTTTTAACTTTATTCTTGTTCTCTTTTTAATCTATTTTTTTTACCTTTCTTCAGGTATACGCCTGTGCAACTGCCACGAGCTGATATCAAGCCTTACCATGAATCGTACTTTTCTGATAATCCCACTCCACCCCACACCCAATCACATCCTAGTTCTTCTATGCTCTCGAATCAATCGTCTTCAAATGGAGATGGGTTGCCGGTGGAAGGTCTTGCTGCTTCTCTACATGCGAGGATAATCAACAATCAAAATAGCAGTATGAAGAATGACCAGAATTCGCCACATAATAGAAGGTACGTTAGTTTAATTTAAGTTCCCTATTGGAAATATTGAATACAAGCTTTTGCAGTGTGGCCGGGAATTTCTTATATTTCCAAAAGTATTTTATATCTTCTCAAAAGTAATAATCTACTTAGGACATTTTTTTTCGACCCATAACCATTACCCACAGAATGAACCAATCTTTTTACAACATTGAAATGTAAGAATATAAAAAAAAGAACAGATCAGCCGCTACTATGCAAACCTTAAGGTCGTGCAACTTGTCTATATTTAATTTTTTAACATAAAACCGTAAGGGCCTGTTTCACCAACCTCGGTCAAAAAGTAAACCCTCCATTTAATCACGTTAACTTTTTAACCCAAGTTGGTGAAATCGGCCCTAAGAACACTAACCCATCTTTATTCATTCATGTTCAAGGGCATGACTAACAGGAGTCACGTGACCAAACTAATGCTCGATTTTTAATCTTTATTTTTGGAACGATTTACTCTTTTTGTAAAT
>JAUMHM010000087.1:11146038-11156584 GCA_032362435.1 Melikaiella ostensackeni | reverse complement strand
TAATCTTTATTTTTGGAACGATTTACTCTTTCTGTAAATAAAATATCGCTCTGAAACTTTGGGGAATGCGAAAGGAAACAGTAATTTACGTCTGTATACATCATTTGGGTAGAAACTTACAAAAAAATTTTCTCGAAGAAATTAAAACTGTAGCAACGTCAGAATTTTGTTTCAAACAACTTATATCCACACGAAATGAGATATCGAGCTGAAATTTCCGGAAATGACATAAACGGCACTAAGGAACGTTTTTATGGTCATAATTATTTGCAGTTGAAAAAAAAAAATTGTATGAAAAACTAAATTTGGAGAATTGCCGACCGTGCGACGGCCTACATAACGAAGTTCATAATGACAGTAAGTGACAGGTCTCGGGCTAGTTTTTCATAAAAAAATTTTTTTTTCAGGTGCAAATAATTATGAGCATAAAAACGTTCCTTAGTGCCGTTTATGTCATTTCCGAAAATTTCAACTTGATATCTCATTTCGTGTGGATATAAGTTGTTTGAAAAACAATTTTGACGTTGCTCCAGTTTCAATTTCTTCGAGAAATTTTTTTTTGCAAATTTCCACCCAAATGATGTATAAAAACGTCAATTACTGTTTCTTTTTGCGTTTCTTTAAGTTTCAGAGCGATATTTTACTTACAGAAAGAGTAAATCATTCCAAAAATAAAGATTAAAAATCGAGCATTAGTTTGGTCACGTGATTCCTGTTACACGTGCTCTTAAGATTAAAATAAAATGTAGACAGTTATTCAACTTTTCACTGTTTGCATTATCGACTTCATTTTTCTGATAATTGTTCTTGAATACACAAACTTATTGGTGTCTTTTTGTGCGTTCTAGGTACCATCCATACCCTGGCTACCTTAGTAGTAGCAACATTAACAACCCAACGACTTCCCATTCACAACCGTCAACAACCGTAAAATCTGAAACAGTCGTTTCATCCGTCAGCACCAGTGGGGCACCTTTGAGTCCTCTTGTGGAACCTCATTCGAATACTTCAACGCCTTTAGTCGATGAACCCCACATGAGCCAAAGACAACGAAATGGGACTGGCGACGATGGTGAGTTTTCCTCTTCAGTTTTTTTTATTACTTTTCATAAACTATCTACACTTTCTACTCTAAAAGTACATAAACTAGTGTCTGCATTTATCTGTAGGCACGCAAGTCAAGTGACCTTTTAGTAGTGACTTGTTAGTAATTTCTTAGAAAACTGCATCTCACTTTCCTTTATTTATTTATATATGACCCTTTGTCCTTTTCTTCTCTCTTGAGAACCGTGTATTCTCTCTTTTTATTTAACAGATCTCCTATTTAATTTTTTTTTGTTATGTTGCAGATTTTGCTTTCCAATTTTTTTTATTCCCTTTCTACTATGCATAGTTTTCATTAATGTTGCATTAGTGCAAGATTTATGTTTACCTATGGTTTTATCTTAGCTTCAGGAGATAGAACTTACTTTTATTTATATTTGTTTTGTTACTGTTAATATATTTATTAGATGCACTGTAGCTGTTTGTTGGTTAGCTCTCTGTCACACACTCGATCTCCCTCACAACCCTTGAGGCTATTTTTGTTAGAGATTGAGACGCACAGAACAGAGGGAGAAATCAGAAAATTTGGCTGCCTTTGGGTTGTTTCGTGGTTTTCGGTGAGTTGTCCCGCAGGAGTTGATCGAAATTTTTTCCCTCACAATCACAATAATTCACCTTTAATCACTTTTTTTATTGTTTTTTTTTTCAAGTTACACAAATGCACAGTATCAAAATTTATAGACTCAATCTTTTATACAAAAACGCCTCACAGCTGTTTCGATGTTTTCATGAAAATAAGCCAGACTCAGTCCACATTATCGAAACAAAACGATCGAAAATTAATATTTTTGAAAATTGGGACTATGATTATAAATTAGCCACGAAGTATTTAATAGGGTATATAAATAAAAAGGTAATTCTTATTTATTTTATTTTGCTGGTTTGATAGTGGTGCATGTTAGCATGGTGGCAAAAAGTTTCTGTAAAAATAGTCTAATTGTGTGTAGATTTTTCTCTCGTATTTGTTTTTAATAATTAGATTTTGGATAGTTTGCAAAGATATTGTTTTTGTAAAAAAGTTGTAATTTTAGGTGTCTTGTTTCTGTATTTCTTTTTTTTTCAGATAATTTGGTACATGTTTAAAAATTATTTTTCCGTACACAATGCTTTAGTTGTTTAGAACAAAATAAGTTCTTCATTTTTTTGAGGAAATACTGTATTCTTAATTTAATTTATAGTGTCATCGATTTAAGGCAAATCACAACAAAAATATTTAAAGAAAATACACATCATTTCAAACGATAAATTAATTTTCTGAAGAGAATTTTCGCTATGTTTTATTATTTAGAATAAGATTTGTATCGTAGCAACCCTCAGAAGTTTTATATAGATTTACATTTATTTCTCACACGTAAAATTGTACATCCTCTTTGGATACTTACATATTATAATAGAAACTCGGCTACAAAAGAAAGTAGAAATTTTGTATAAAATATGTAAACAAATATTTTAATCTACAATTTAGCGGAATTCTTGGAATCTTGTAAAATTGACAACTTTTTTCAAACACTACAGATTAATCCCATCTTTTTAATTAATTTTAAAACTTTTTAACGACACGATTTGGAAAAAAACTATATCTCTTGATTTCTGTGCGTCCCGATATTAAAATATTGTTACTCATTTACTCGAATAGAATAAATACCAACAATAAATCTTTTCTGCACGTTGTATATAACATAGCTATAACTCTATCGAATAATTAAAGAATAATAATTACTGTTAATGGGAATGATAATAATCCTTTCTAAATCAGATGAGAATAAAAGAGAACAATGGCTTATTTTTATGAAAATATAAGTATCGTCCAGGAATCGTAACGAAAAGGAAACAAAAAATTAATTTTGATTCGTTCAGTCTTGAAAAACGAAACAAATTCTGCTATTTCGTTTTCGTTCCAGGAGCTAAACAAAAGTTTCTTCCTCTTTGATTTTCGCGTGTCCAAAACTAAAAAGAAAGTCTCTTCCAGTTTTGATTTTATTTCCGAAACTTAGAATTAAATGAACCGAAAGTCGCACAGAACTAAATATTCTAAAAAATAACCGAAGTTTACGGAAAGTGAGATTATATATAATAATATTGTGAGATGATTGCAGAAATTTCAATTAAAATTTAAAAAAGGAGGTCAGAAAATCGTACAATTAATTTTTTCCAATGCTTAGATTCGCAATTATTTTTTCAAATCGTAATTCTTTCTAGAGTGAAGGCACCTTAAAAACTGATAAAATGCATCCCATCTCCAAAAAAGAATAACTAAACAAACCAAAAAAATTTATATTGGACCAATGAAATACTGACATGTTTTGTATTAAAAAAATGTCTTGTCTGTAAATTTCTTTTTGTTCTTGGAAACAAAACAAAACTTGAAGAGGCTTTCGTTGATTTTGAAAACAAAACGAAATTAGAAAAAACTTTTGATTTGTAAATGTACTTCAGAGTAGATAGCTCATTTATTTTTTTAATCTGTTAAAACGCTCAATCCGAAATTTCTTTCTCATGACTAAGACAGTTTTCCTATACTTCTCTCAGATTTTTAAAAAATTATTTAGAAGTCATAAAAGTGGGATGGCAGTTGAAAATATCCACAGCTTTTAATTTCTCACCAACACCAACAACATTTTTTTAAAGGGGTTTTAACACCCTCTTAGTAAATACTTCATGACTAAATTGAGGTTTAAAGCGAAAATTTAACAATTTTTTTAAATAAAAATTTATAGGAAACAATTTTTTACTCCATTCACAAGAATTTATGAGTTATTATCTTCGATTTTTGCATTACTTTTGACATTATTATTAGATAATAAATATTTAAATTAATATTTATTTCAAATTATTAAATCTAAATAATTTGTAAACTTTCTCATAGATATTACATCATACGGATTTGGAACCAATTTTCGCTTATTTTCAAATTAACGTTGTAATTTTCAATCGAGGATTACAGCGGTTCAGCAGTTCAAGTTTAGAGAAAATGGAGGTCTTTTTTAAGGAGAAATTTTTTTCTTTCAACAATACGAGTGGAATAAACAAATGTCAATAAATGCAAAACATTTTCATCAAAAAACTAAAATTTTATTAGCAAATAAAATAAAATTTGTTGAGTGAGGACACTGTGTCTATAAATGAACAAAAAAATGAATTAAAATGAACTTAGACTAAAATTACGTGTACATAAATCACGAAGTCGAAAAAAACTCCAACGATTTAAACTTCGTAGTTTTGAAGCTTGGGACTAGTGAAATAATTTTTTAAAATCATAAATTCGTAGAAATATGGGTATAATTGAATTGTTATTCATTATTGCACGTTTTTTTGATTGGATATTTTTTTACACATATATTTTCTTTATTTTAGGAAATCTGGAATAATATGTAAAATTATGTTTTGAACGGTAATCTTTAATAATATCAATGTATGCGTTCGTTTTTTAATTTCGTAGATTTCTAGATACAATACTTCTTGAAAAATTAATCCGAACTTCGAAAAAAAAGTGAAAAAGAGTAGTAATTCTGCAAAAAAATTATTATAGGGGATTTGAAAAAGCGGGGTTAGGGGAAATAGGACTGTCTGTGATCCTCGTATGATGAGTTGAATTCCCAAAAATTCACTAGAATTTAATTTTCATTTAGCTGAATGCCTTAATTTGCATTGAGATTTTAATATTTCAAATAAAAGATTCAGTTTTTAAGACTTGAATTTTATCATTTTAATTGCCGAGATTTTTTTCTGCGATTTGAGTGGTCACTATTTCTTTTTCTTTTTTATGCAACAATGTGCGAGAAACCATTTGACAACCGAAATTTGCCTTTTTACAAAATCTTTCTCAATTTGAAGGGGAATCAGTATATAAACATAATTCCAAGACAGTTCTATATCCTGAGAATTTATTCTACGCATTCGTTTTCGTGAATATTTTTAAATTGTAGAAAAATACATTGCGACCTCTTAACAGTTTTTCAAGAATCCGAGATAAGCACAGGAAAAATGAAAGCGATTATTTCAGCCTAAGCATTCCACTATAATGAATGTTCAAACGGACCGAAACTTTCATGATGGTTCCTGTTATCGTCGTTTATAAAATATAATAGAATTCTTGATAATTCCAAATTTACAGATGGGGAAACGGATTGGCAGGACAGAATCAGCTCAGGGTTCGATCGTCTCGTCGCTTTTGCGTCGACCGAATTGGACAAGAGGAGGAGATCTACCGAGGGAGTAAATACAAGTCCAGATAGTGGATTGGGTTCCGATAGTGCGGTTTTAGGACCACCACCTGTGGTGCCTTCACCAGATGAAGCTCTTGGGCCTCCACGAACTCCTTCACCTCACAGTCCTCACCGACCCAATTCTGTCAACGGAGGCAGTATGAACGGACCCTCAGTTCCTCTAAAATATCAGCGTCAACCAGATTCCGAAAGACATCACTTCAAGAAGAAGTTTTTTCACAGGGACTGGAATAACGCTGGAAGTACCAGCAAATTTCGTCCCAAGGGCAAAGACTGGGACTGGAATCAATCGGGTCAGTGGCCTCCCCCTGATGAACAACCGTAACCGAAAAACGGACCACAGAAACAGTAAAGTGTTCCGGGAACACTAGAATTAGTCAAACTTGAGAATAGGGTTCGAAAGTCGTAATAATTTGACGTGAAGGTAAATCCTTCGATAATAACTCAAAATATTGTCACCTTATTTCTCAGTATTGCCTCCTTTTTATAATAATTTAATGTTTAATTTAAAAGGCATGTGGACCACATCCTGGTTCGAATTTTTGTATCTACTATTGTATATTAAGTTTAATATTTATTAAAAACTTACTCTTGTTGATGTTGAATTTAATATTTTTTTGAGGCAGGTACTTAACAGTTTTTTTATTATTAGAATAACTTACTTTTGTTTGTTTCTATTTTGTATCTTCTATTTGAGTTAGTTTGGGACATCGATTTTTTTATTAATCTTTTTATAGCGATTACTTATAATTATTAATTTTTAAGGAATACTCCGGATTCTTTGATGAGATTTTAACTTTTTTGCATTATCGAACTTTAATTTACAAGTTACACATTTTTAGATTCTTATTTAAAGCAGCTGTTATCAAATTTTTTTTAAGACACGCTCAAAGTCATTGACAAAGAAACAATTTTCAGTCGTGACTTCTTTGTGTGTATATTATTTTCTACGCTTTAAATATATTAATATATTAATTATCGTTGACAATAAAATAACCCAAACTATAGGTAGTGAAATTGTACATACATAAAATGTTAAATTTCCTGCGATTAAATAAACATTTTTGAAGAATCTGCGTGATCTTTATATTTCGTAAAATGACACTTCTTAATCTGAGAATAAGATGACAAGTGACTCAATATCCGTGATAGACATTGCATTTTTTTACAAAATTGAACGCAATTTATAAAACTACATTTTCGAACCCTATTCAAGTAGCAGTTTTTTCTTCTTTCAATCACAATTTAATTAACGCCGTGCTTAAATCTACCCTCTTGTATACTTGTATAATATTACTGATAGTGTTCTTCGATTTAAGCACGGCCTTATATCGATTAAGACGGGACTGTATCTTGACGTGCACCATATAGTTCAAATTTCTTGAATTTTATATGCAAACAAACACTCACATTCATCCACAATACTTCATAGAATCATTGAAAGCACTGATAGATGAAGACCATAACGCAAAGCTGCATATTTTTGTTGTAAATGAGAGGTAGACCTATAAGTCGTACTGATTAAACTTAGGGCTTAGATTTAGTTTAGCGGTTCAGTCGATACGGATTGAATGAACAACAAAATTAAATTTGGTAGTTAAGATTGTAGGTGGAAATTAAATTCGTTTTGAGACTAACTCCATGTGTTCAAGTCTAACCGCTAATGAGTATTAGTTTAGGTATACTTGTAGTAATTTTCTTTTTTCTTCCCCGAGAGAACACCACGGCTCACAGTGGTTCAAATCTGGAATTTACTGTTCGTAATAATTTATTTTCCGTAATTCTTAACGGATTTTTTTTTTTTTTTTGAAATGCTCAGCATTAAATGCACAAGAAACGTGTGAGGGTCGATATTGAATTTTTTTTGTGCAATTCTACAAAAACAGGTAAAGTAGCTAAATTGTCCGTTTGTGAATTTTCATCTTAAGAAAAATGCTGATATAAACGCATTATTGGCCAGAATTATTGCAACTGCACTCACAGAACAGAAATAATCCTACTAATATAAAAATAATTTCTGTTCTATGAGTGGAGTTGCAATAATTCTAGTCAATAATGAGTTTCTTTCAGAATTTTCTCAAGATAAAAATTCATTAAGCTGAAATGGATAATTTTTTCACTTTATTTGTGTATGTAGAATTGCACACAGCAACAAATTAAAAAATCGACTCTCATACGTGTTTTGCACATTTAACTCTGAGCATTTCTAGAAAGAAAAACCCAACAAAATCTGTTACGAATTACGGAAAATAAATGATTATGAACAGTAAATTTCAGATTTGAACCACTGTGCGGCTCCCAAATCATTTTGTGAATGTAACGTGTAGTAACGCTGTAATATTAATCTCAGTGTCGGTTGTAAAAGACAGAATTAGTGGAGATGCGAATTGACAATTAATATAGATCCAAAAAGTCGATGTATAAATTTAAGCGTTGCAAAGTTCGATAAAGCTTTTAAAAGCGCTTTTGTATTTCACTTGACAGTTTCAAGGCGTTTAAATTAAAATTCGAGTTTCAGCGTTTCTAGGTCTAAACGCTACGAAGTTAAACGCTTTCAAATTCAAACGCTTTCAAGTCTAGAGTTCTTGAAAAGAGAATAATTGAGAATTTTCGAACTCTATTCTAATCTGACCTTTTGGATCTTTGTTTTTATTTTGTAAATAGACGAACAAATTCATGAAATTTATTTTAGGGGTAGGATAATTACAATTCGCATCGCTTGCGTGATTTGGGTCGATTGAATGTTGAATGTGGCGTACGCGCGGGGGACTGAACGAAGATCGGTACAAGATACTACTACCAAACCTCTGTGTGTTCGTTGCGAATTGACGGTACGAGTTTTTGTAAGAAGCGTCTTTTGTATTTATGAAAGATTTCTACTCAAGTGTTCACTGTTGTTCATGAAAGATGTAACAACGGACAAAAATCATGTAGGAATTTCAGCTAGTTTAGAGAAAAAATGTTTAACCTTAGCACAAAAATCGACGAGAAATAGGATGTCGGATATTTTAGGAATGATGTCGAAATTTTGGGAACGTACTTGATATTTTGGTATTATCGATGTTGTCGGAGTGTGTCGATTTTTCTGAAACTCCTTTCTCCACTTTTTTCCGAAAGTCGTTGACTTGCTTCATACCAAATTGTCGATGTCATTGGTAATCGTCGAAGTAGCGAATTTTTGTTCAACATTATTCTATTATAAATATTGATATTTATTTCGCCCGGGAATGAACTTGTCGAGAAAACGAATTGATCGGAAGTGAACGGAATATCCAAAGTTTAATTAAGTTATCGCTGATTAAGTAGGACTTAATTTTTGAGCGATGATTTTTATTGAATGAGAATGTAGAGGGAAGAATGACGAAAACGATTCGTTGTAAGAATGGTTCGTTGTAGGAAGTCTTCGCTGGGAAAGAAACCTGTCCGAAGAAAAATTCCCCTTTAAAAAGGTGTCAGAATTTTAGTGAGTCGCAAATTTGTACTCGTAATCATGCAATACAATGGTTGTCGAATTGTATATGATATTTTTCTCGTGTTCGTCATCTTTTTGAAGGGAAATGTTTGTAAAACTTTTACCTATAGAATAATATTAATAATAATACTTGGAGTGGCAAGTTTTGTGAGTATAGGGAATCATTGTAATATAATTAATTAAATAAAACTTGTAATTAGCTTTCGCATTAAATGGCGAGACCGAATGAAACTTTTATTGAAAAGTCGAATACAGAGTCGTCAATCATGTTAATGGAATTTTATTCTCACGATAAAACCGAGTACCTATCTATTATCACTTGTCACTTTTTCACTGTCCACTTATCACTGCAATGCTTTAGTTTCGCTGCATTTAAGATCATTCTTCTATAATTCACAGGGCGTTTATACCAGCATGTTTACCAGGGTCTTTTTCTATACCCATAGAGATTGAATGAACGTATTTTGTAATATCAATTTCCGTCTTTTGATAAAAAGTCATTGACACAAGAATTGTTGTTTAAGTAGCAGTTCAACATTTCTATGAAGCCAGGAAAAGTTGTGCTAATTTAAATAATAAATTGCAGAGAAAGGTTACGTTATAAACCTGGTTTTATTGTGTTATATGGTGAACTTGTTTTTGAGCGTTGATTTTATAATTTAAAGAATAATGCGTAAATTAAATGAATAAACAAAAATAGTATCATACACTTTTCATTCTCGTGGAGTTTCCGTGCATGTATTTCCCGCCCTTTAGTTGTAAATTGAATTGAACACTAAGAGTTTATTTTTATCGTTTTATTAAATATAAATATATAATAGAAATAATATTCCAATTGTAATATAGTCGTTTGTACGTTTTGTAAAATTCTCTTGTTTGTGAAAAGAAATAAATCTTTCTTGGAAGCGCATCTTGAAAAAATAAACGAAATTTGAAATCCTTTGTAATAAAAATTAGGTATGTACATAATTTATTTTATCATGTGCAAAACAAGCTTGAATATTAATGCTTCATCAAAATTGTAATGCAGCTTGTTTTTTAATTTTGGACTTTCAACACCAAAGATTTAGTTTTTTTTATTAAATTAGAAATGACAAATTTTTTATGAAAGCTTTCAAAACTTGAAGGAATATATATATATATATATATATCCAAACTGAACTTAATTCCCAATTATTAGAGTACTGGCAGGAAATTCGCACGTTCACATCCCTGGATTTTTATTTGCTAATATTAAAAATAAAAATAATTATAAAATGCATTATTAAACAAATTTTTAAATATTAAGAGCATCGATAGATGCTGTGTGCCGGGCTTCTCGGTCGTTCACGCTTGACTGCTTGTGCCCCCCCCCCCTGTGCGTCCCTTTGACGGCCGTACTGAAGCTCATCGCAAGACTGACAGTGACGTACCAGATGTTTACTTCGCGACTCACTGCGCATATACTTTTGTGCCTGCAAATGTGTAATTAGTTTTTCCATATTCTGGCTGAACCAAAGAAAAAAACTTATCTGTCAGTGAGCGAAAAATCTCTAATTTTGGAACAAATTGAAAATGGCGAATCAAGAAGTGCGATCTTAAATAAATACAAAATTAGTGAACGCGTTTACTACGCAAAGTTGTTCAGTGTGTGACGTCGGGATAAAATATTGAATAATTACAGCGCAACCTCTCGGCTATAAATTAGATTAATCTCAGCGACTATACGAATCCCCGTTATGAACTCTGCCTTGCCCGTTACGCG
>JAUMHM010000087.1:11124877-11145938 GCA_032362435.1 Melikaiella ostensackeni | reverse complement strand
GGTATGGACGTGAGTTGTTGCAAAAAAAATAATCGATAATTTAGGTCACGTGACTCATGTATAACATGGCCTTAAATCTGAAATTAGAAACATTTTTCAATGTTCTTGGTCTCATTTTACAGGTAAATTTCTAAAGAATCGCAGCAACTTATCAACATAATTGTTTTATTTTTTTGCACTGTGCAAGAAGTTGAAGTTATAAAAAAAAGTTGGAAAAATGTTAAATTGTCTTATTTGCAGGAAAATAATGATAAAAATCAAATGAATGGATGTTTTAAAGAATTTTTGTAGAAAATTCATGATTACTTATTTCATATTTTCCAAAAAATTTGTCCCCTAGAAAAAAAATATATTAAAATTTTTGCATGTTTGTTGTTCCAGCTTGAACTGCTTGCACCATGAAAGAAGGTTTTTTTACATTTTTTCTGACAAGTACTGCGATTGCACAGAAAGTTACGTTTCAAGTGAGCACGAGAACATCGAAAAATGTTATTATTTTTGATGTCTTTAAAAAGTTTCCAAAACATAACAATTTTAACTATTTTTGCAATAGCTTCTTGAAAAATTGTAAATATTGCTAAATCCTGTCATAATTTTATTCAGAATATAGATATATTTCAACCTATTTGAGAAAAAATATTTAAACTCAGAATTTGTAAGATTAACCATCCAAAATTAACAAATTTTAAATAATAAAAAATGGGTGTCCACGTATTAAGTGGCGGTAGTGCATTTTCATTATTTTCTTTTTCATAAAAAATATAATTTTTTACTGCTTTTAAAAAGTATAAGATGTCTTGAAAATGAACATTGCGCGTTCATTAGTTTGTAAATAATTAAATGATCAATTGATCGAGAAAAATGAAAAATTGCCCTGGAGAAAACCGGGAAACATCCGGGAATTTAAAATCATCCGTCGGGTAGACATCCTGTTGATGTTTCAGTTGTGATGTGAAAGCGGAATGATTTCAAAGCTTTGATATAAAATGTTTCATTCATTTTTCCGTAAACGAAAAGAAAATTATATGCTCCGTAAAATTATTAGAATTACTTCAAAGGGTAGAGTTTAAAAAATAATTATAAGAATATTTTTAACAATATAGAGTTTTCAGTAAATAATGCAAAATAAAAATATTTGCAAATGTTGATTTTCTTTAGAAAATAATTCGTTTTTAATTTAATAGATATTTATTCCTGGCAGTCTTTTTTTAAATAGAAAATATTATAGGAAGTCAATTTTCAAACGGAATATCGACAATTTTACCAAAAAAAAAACTCAAAATAATGTTTTCAGAGTATGAGCGCCGACAAAAAAGCAGAATATAATCGACGTGCAAAGGATACCAAAAAGACAATTGGTAAAAAAACTGGAACTGGAGAGTGTATGGACGCCGTTGAAAGAGAAAGAGTGAGGAAAGTAGAGTTCGATCATAATATGAACGATGACATCGAATCTATTGTTGCTGTGGCAATGGAATTTGGAAGTAAGTGGAATACAATACATTTTTTTAAATGTCCTTATGACCTAAACCATTTTTGCAATGTGCAATTCAGAATCTAATTTTAATGCATTATTTTTTAAACAGATCTTCCTTCGATTAAGTTCAACTTCATTCACTGTAATTGGTTCCACACAAGAGCTTTGGATAACAATGAATTTGACTACGTTCCTGCGGAATTTGCGGTTTCCGAATTCTCATTGAAAAACGGAGTCACAAACATCTATCATCAGATACTAAAAACTGAAATTCGATGTGGCTACACGAGAGAAGCCATGGAAACAAGCCAGGAAACCCATCAGCTACCATGGAACTTGCAATGTGGAGAAGATCGCTTCGAAGTGATGGCCGAAAATCTCAAGGAATTCCTAAAACCGGGCATGGACGGGAATAAATATCCGGCCTTGTATACATCAAGGCAAATCAATGCAGCCGTGAAAGCTCTTATAAAACGATTAACTCTCAGTTTAAGTAATTATCAAAATAATATTATAATAGCTATGGTCAGGGATTCTAAGGTGGATCAATTTTAGAAAGCATTTCTGTTTTTATATGACAGATCTTAAAATGTCAAACCTATTGTATTTTTGCAGACATTCCTGAGGAGACTTTTGTAGTATATGATCTAGAGATCCTTTTTAAACATTTGCGAAACGCAGCCTTGCAAAAAGCTGGAGTGATTGATAATTTTTATACAGTCATGGCAGAGTACGAACTCATAAAAGATTCTTTCTCTTTCACTCCGGGACTTGACTGTGACGTAAGTTCTCATTTTTGCTTCACATAATTTATTATATCGCACACTTGTCTCTATGGAAATTTAAGTATGGAATTTAATTTTCTGTTATAGTTCCACAAGAACTTGGACGGGACGAGCCAGTTTTGCAGTATGTCTATTGTGAAGCGATGGGCATTTACCATCTGCGATTACTGCTGCGAACATTTGGGCGTCGAAATGGAGCCTGGAGTTCATCTACCTATGAAAGTTCGTAGTGACGACAGTATCTTCAGTGATACTATGAGCGCTCTCTCTGAGCAAATTGACTTTATGCAAATTCAAGACACGATTGCAATCAAATCTATGACGGGGGTAAGTTTTAAATTCATTTTATGTATGTTATTTTTTAAACTTTGTAACATCTTTTGATAAATTTTTTTTTCAGGTAAGCAAAGAGTATCGGACGAGAGTTTCTGAACGAACGGATGCAGAGGAACAGAAACGTAGGAAGGACAAGAGGCCGGTGACAGTAATTCATCATGGAGATTTAGCTAATTCTTCTGCAGCTGCAGCTGAACCTGCACCTCCAGTTATCGTTCCTCCACCTGTTACTCAGGTATTTATTTTTACCATTTAATTGTTTTTGACAAATTCGAGGGGTTGACCACTCGACTTTCGAGTGTATACCAGATTTCAAAGGATTTCACAAATATTACAAAGATTTCAAAAAGTCCAAAAGATTTCGCAAAAATTTCTGAAAGATTTCCAAAATTTCACAAAGATTGAAAAGTTTCACAATGACTTCAAAGGGTTCAAAAGATTTCAAAGATTTCACAAAGATTTTAAACGTTCTACAAAGATATAAAGAGTCCAAAAGATTTCAAAGATATCAATGATTTCGCGAAGATTTCAAAGAGTCGAAAATATTTCAGAGAGTCCAAAAGATGTCTCAAAAATTTCACAAAGCCTTGTACACCAGATTTCAAGAGTGTTACTGATCAACCCCTCGAACAAAATTCAGATTTCTAAATTTTAATATTTAATGTGAATGCTTCTTATTTTCAGGAGTATCAAAGACCCCTGCGTCGCCCACACTCGATAAGTGAGTTAAATCTCTTCTGTTCATTCAAAAAAACGGTGGACTTTGGTGCATTCTTGAACATTTCTGAGCTTTTTTGTTTGGTTTTATTTTTCTAGGTCATGCTCATATCGCAGGAAAACAGAAGGAGGAAGAGCATTCTTACAACGAGGCGGAATTCCCAAGTTTGGGAGTTTCTGTTGGAAGGGGACACGGCACGCGGAGAAAAGACAACGAATCTCGACCCGGAACTGGACGTGGTAATTATCTTTTTTTGTTTTGATATCGTTTAGAAGATGCCGATTGTTGAATTTTTGTTATTTATAAAGTAATTATTCCAATTTTTTATACATTTGTGTTCGATTTCGCTTAGTTCTCTTTATTACTAGCTAGCGATTGTTTTAATACATACTTATTATTTAATAAAAATTTAATATTAAAACCATTAAAACTGTGATTTCTTCTGCTTACAGGACGTGGTATTGCTCTGTCTTAAAAACTACTACCAATCTTTATTTTCAACGTCGTTAACTTTCTTCACTAAGAAGACAAAAACCATCATCCAAGGATTTTTAGATGTGCAGGTTGAGGATCAATGTTTATTAAAGAGATAAAGAACTTCAGACAAGGATTTATACCGTCAAGTTTCCATGTACTTTTATTTCATACATTTTTTCATAATCTTCATTTTCGTAGATACTGAAAATGTATAATTAACCAATCATCTCTATTATTTACGAGCTAAAAGTATCAGGTTAACAAAAAATTACTGAGAGACTTATGGAGAAAATCGTAAACTTTTCGTGGTAAATTTTATTTTATATTACTCCTTACAGTTTTAATCAGTCAACAATTATTTCATTTTTTTCTTATTTTTTTTTAACAAAAACTCGGACAAATGAGAACAAAAAATAATCTCAAGTAAAAGTTAATGTTCTTTCATATTATTTGTGCACTGTATGTGATGGAAGTGCAAACGTGATTACTTAGTGTGTAAGACAATTATTATCTCCAAAGCTCCAAATATAACTGCTAAATAAACGCAGAAAATTGATGTACCTGTCGTAGGCGAGATAATAATAAATAAATGTTAATTTTTCAGTATTGCCTACTTAATAACTGCATTTTCTTTTCTTTTTTTTTTTAGTATTTGTCAACAATAATTTTAGACATTATTTTAGAGAGCTTCATTATTAATCGACTTATTTTTAATTTGACATTTTTAATAGTAAGTACTGCTGAATTGGGTTAGACTAATCATACAAGTTTCAATCTTTTTCACAAAGAAAATATGATTCTTCTGATTCTTCGTATATCAATGAGTCAGTGTCCTAAACTTGATTAACCCTAAGCTTGATAGAATCGTTTAAATGACAGAAACTATGTGTCAGCAGTCAGAAACAAGTAGTTTCCTACGATTTTAAAAAATAATTTCATGTCTTTAGGAGTGTAAAACTGGTAATTCAAGTTTTAAATCTGAAACTTTCGTGCATAATTTTTGAAAATTTCATGTAAATTATGGAAAAGATGTCGAAATCTAAGATTGTAGTTTTTTAAATTTTTTAAGCAACTTTTCTGAAACAGTGAACACATGTTTCAGAACAATTTCAAAATACTAGAAGTTGAAAGAATCTGGGAATTGGTTTATGAAGAATTATAAAATTTAAATCAGAAAATAAAATTTAGAAACCATTTCACCAATTTTGGAATGAAATTAATACTCAGAGGTTCTGAAAAATATGAGCAATCCAGTTCCGTTTTCATTTTAGTTTATTTTTTAGTAGTTTTAAAATTTTGAAGATTTTCAACTTGAAATTATTTTTTAGTTTTCTGTGCTTAAAACTTAAAATTATTTATCAAATTCTGCACCCTTTCAAGTTACAACTGTTGCATTTACTTTATTTTTTGTTACGTTTTCAGTGATTTAATTAAATAATATATTATAAATATTTTCTACTAAATTTGGAATTGTAATTGATGGCCGGGCGTTTTAAAAAATAGTTTCTCCAGCCCACTTCCTCTTTTATGATTCCTCTTCAGTATGCGTGAAGTAACATTTGTGTGACTTGTGAAGGTTTTTCAGGAGCATGTGGAGATTCTGACTCAACGAAAGTTCAGTCTTCGATTGACACTCGAGAGTTGTGAAGCTCAGTAGCGCGTTTTTTCAACGAATTTACTTTCACAATCCAGTTAAGAAGTACGAATACTAGTGAAACTAAAAAGTGCATTTTCTCAGTTAATCAAATTTTTTAATGGAATTTCATTCCTGGTATGTTTAAAACTTTCATTATTAATTATTATCATTTATAACAAATTACATTTTTAAAATACATCTCTGATTTTATGAATAATTGGACAAGTTTTATTTTATTAACTACAATTATCTCAGTGGAAATATAATTTTTACAAATTTGAATAATTGTCAGTCAAGTTAGAAGATGAGTCATTTGAAATACCAGTCATCACATTTTTCGGATTATTGACTAATGCTTTTTTGTTCGCTTATGTAAAATGTATTTAATGGACGTTTTGGTTTTTTAATTTAATTTTAAGTAAGCCAAAAGTGTTGAAATGAATTTTTAATTTCTACTACCATATATAATAGATATCTTATCTTATTGATCTTATCCGAGCAAATAATCCGTCATACATCATTTTAACGATTGTGACATATATACAGTTATGCAGATGATTAAGTTTGCAATAAAAATATTAAACAATGTATTCAAAATTTTAAGTTTTGGATTCAGTTTGAACTTATACCAAAATTAAGTCTGAAATTCTTAATTCGCAGTGGAATTCAATTTTAAGTCTTAAATCGATGAACTAAATTTCAAGTCCCTTCTTACTTAACTCTAAAAAATTGACTATAAACAATAAATATTTTATTTTAAAAACGTCGAAATAAATAAAGTGTATTTTAACAAGATTGTTAATTAATTATAACTAAATTCGAAATTTATTTAAGTCTGGGAAGTATTCGCATCGTCGATGACGTTATTCGAGGAGATCGGTAAAAAAAGTTGTAAACACTTGGTGATGCACATGCTTCATAGAGACACATCGTTAAAATCTGAAGGTCTACAACTATACAGAGGCTTCTTTTATTCTAAAATGATTTAAATTTTTCATTTAATAATTACTTCTTATTCAATTATTAATCTTTATTTATATTAACTTTCGTTTTTTATTAATCTCAATTATACATTTAAAAAATTTAATTATCTAACATAGTATTCTTATGCATTAAACATTACGTTAAAAACTGATAATACAAATACGAAACAAGATTCCGATGATTCGAATTTGAAATGGCACAATTGTAATCCCTTCCAATTAAAAGTGTTCTAATTTTTTACAGTTTTGAAGGCTTTTAATTCAAAATTGTTTTTAATTGTAAACGCTTTAAAAGTAATTGCAAAATTTTGCAACTATTAAAGCTTTCAATTTGATATTGTACAATTTTAAGTTATACAATTCAAAATTTTAATTTCAAATCATTTGACTATTAAGGTTTTTTTTTTGAAGTTGTACATATTTGAATATTTCAATTTCAAATTATATAGTTTGGAATGCTTTTATTTTTAAAATTGTTTAATTTCAAACTCGGGATGTCCGCTAGACCGGGAAATGACAGAATTTTTGGAGACTGGGAGAACCCGGAAAATAAAAGTGGATCCTTTTTTTGACTGGTAATTTTACAAATTTTTAGAAGAAAAATTTATCCAATCACTTGAAATATCACAAATTTCATATCAAATGATATAATGCAATTTAAAACAAGTTCGATTTCAACTTTTTTTTTAATGTCAAGTTCATTTGTTATCTTTTTCAATTATCAAATCATTCAGATTAAAATACATATTCCTAAAATCTTTTAATTTAAAAATTTTCCATTTTATGTCTTCTTTTTTAAGTGTACATTTTTAGTCTAAAGAGATTTAAAATGCAGTTTTAAAGACTTAATACAAAATTAAAAGCTTTTGAAATTAAATTTTTTTGATAAATACCGTTTTAAAATAATCAACTGTAAATATAAATCGATTCATGATTTTTAAAATTGAACTGTAGTTCGAGTATTACAAATTAAACAATAATTGACTCTACAAGACTATTCTGAATATGTAGGAAATTAAACAATTTGCAGATTTTTAAGATCAAAAATTGAACTGATTCAATTCGAAAGCGTGAAGCAGAATCCAAAGAAACATTGTTTCAACTGTAGAAACAGGGAAAATAAGGAGATTTTTCACGAAAATAGGAGAATCAATTCTTTTAAATAAAATTAATGTAGGTTATATTAAATGTAATTTAAAGCGCTTTAAATTCCTAAACGTTTAAGTGAAAATATGGCAAATCAACAAAATAGATGAATTTCCAACCAAATAGTTGAATCTTCAACTAAAAAGAATCAATTTTCAAAAGAAAATTTCAATTTTCAACCAAAACTAGAAATTTTCAACTTAAATAATGAATCATTAACCAACTAGATGAATTTTTAACAAAGTGGTTCAACTTTCCACCAAGTAGTTGATTTATCAACCAAACAAAATAAATTCTCAACGAAAAATTTAATAGTGGAATTTTCAACCAAAAAATATTTCTCAGTCAAGAGAGAGAGAAAGAGAAAAAAAAATAGACCAAATTGTTGAATTTTCTACCAAATATTAAAATTTTCAACCGAAGAGATGAATCTTCAACCAAAAAGTGAGAATTTTCAAGTAAGCAAGATCAATTTTCAACCAAAAATGGAGTAATTAAATTTTTCGTTGAAAAAATCGAACAAAAAAATACGAATTTTCAGTTAAAAAATATAATTTTCAACTCCAAAAAAAGCGAATTTTCAACAAAATAGTTCAATTTTCAACTAAAGAGATGAATCTTACCAAAAAATAATTTTTTGATATATTAGTAACAAAGCAGTTGTTGGATCCTCAACCAAAGCAGGTTAATTATCAATCATAGCGTTGCATTTTTAACCAACAAAGATGAAATTTCTACCAAAGTACATGAATTTTCAAACTAAGAAAACGAATTTCCAAAAAAACAATATGAATTTCCGCCAAAAAAGATAATTTTCAACCAAATATTTAAATTTCCTACCAAAAAGGATGACTCTTTAACATAATTGTTGAATTTTCAACAAAATAATTAAATTTGTAAGCAAATATTAAATTTTGTAGCCAAAAATATAATAGTAGGCTTTTCAACCAAAAAGAATAAACTTTCAACCAAAAATAGTTGGATTTTCTCATTTCACTCCGAGTGCTTTAGCTTGCAGTTCAGATTTGATTACTTCAAATGAAAAAGTTTTCAGTTTTAAGAGTTATTTTTCGAACCGAGAAATGAGCGGGAAATTTTTTCTTTAATTAAAACAGCCACCCTGAAACTACTTTAATTTTAAATGATTAATTTTGTAATTTTAGAACATTTTGAAAGAGAAACTAAATTGTCCTGTAATTTTTAATATTTGAATTTTAATCGATTAGGAAAGTTTTCAAATTACAATTGATTACTATGTTAAAGCTTCGACTTAAATTTGTAAACATACAATTTTGAACGTTCAATGTACAATATTGTTCTATTCCAAGCACATTTAATTATACAGTATATATTTTTTAAAATAATATCTAATTTAGAGGGTTTCAAATTAAAATTATTCAATATAAATTATTCAGTTAACTTTTCAATTCAGTTTTGAATATGTACCACAAATTTAAAATTGTTTAGTTTTGAGGGCGTGAAACTAAAAGTTATAGTTTTTCATAAATAAAAGTCTTAGATTATAAACTTAAACTTCCTTCCTAGAGATGAAGGATTTCAGAAATTACGTACGAAAATAAAGCGCAAACAATGAGTAACTTAAACAGTTGAAATTGAATTAATACAATACTATAATTGCCAGGGCTATCACACAGTCACTTTTTTTCTCAAATCACTTTTTAGTTACTTTTTTAAGATAAAGTTACTATAGTCGCTTTTTTAAGTGAAAAAATCGCTTTAGTCACTTTTCTTCAATAAATTAAAACATAGAACCTGAGAGTTAACTTAAATTTGAATTGATTTATAATTCAACCTGAATTCTTTTGAATTGTTCCCAATTAATTTGCGCTTTTTTTAATTACCCTAAATTTGTTTGAATTCACTTGAATTCTTCTAAATTTAATCACTTCTAGTCAATTGAATGGATTTAAAAATTTTTCTGAATAGTTCTCGTGAATTCACCTTCAAGTCTTTTAAACTCACATTGATTTTTTAGGCAATTCATCAAAATTATTTTAAATCCTCTTGAATTTTTCTAAATTCAATCCGAATTTAATGAATTCAATGAAATTTTAAAATATTTTTGAATTGTTTTCAGTTCACTTAAATTCTGTTGAATTTGCCCTGAATTCTGTTTACTCCCAATTTATTCAATTGAATGGAATTTTTTTCATTAAAAAAATTTTTGTTCAATTCATTCAAATTCTTATGAATTTCATCAAAGTCTCTTAAATTTCCTTGAATTCATCTAAATTCACAACAATTTTACTGAAATCAGTGAAATATTTTGGATTAAAATTTTTTAAAAATTCATTTGAATTAATTTGAAATTCAATCTGAATTCTTATGAATTATTTGGAATTCTTTTACATTTTTTTATTCACCCTGAATTTGTTTGAATTCACTTGAATTCTTTTAAATTCACTCAATTCTACTCAAGTCAATGGATCTTTTAAATAGTTCTTGTGAATTCACCTTTAAGTCTTTTAAACTCACCTTGAATTTTTAGGCATTTCATCAATTTCTTTTCAAATTCCCTTGAATTTTTCGAAATTCAATCCGAATTTGATGAATTCAATGAAATTTTTAAATATTTTTGAATTGGTTTCAATTCACTTAAATTTTTATAAACTCCATCGAATTCTTCTCATTTCCCGTAAATCCCTCTAAATTCACTCCGATTTTATTTTACTCATTGTTAAAAAAAAAATTTCAATTCACTCAAATTCTGTTGAATTTTCCCTGAATTCTATTCACTTCCAATTGGTTCAATTCAATGGAAATTTTTTCATTAAAAAAATTTTGTTCAATTCATTCAAATTCTTATGAATTTCACCAAAGTCTCTTAAATTCCCTCTTCTGAATTCACTCCAATTTTACTGAAATCAATGGAATATTTTGGATCTTTTGGATTTTTTTTTATTTCACCCTGAATTTGTTTTAATTCACTTTAACTCTTCTAAATTCACTCAATTATACTCAATTCAATGGATTTTTTTTGAGTTTTTGAATAGTTCTTGTGAATTCACATTCAAGTCTTTTAAAGTCACCTTGAATTTTTAGACAATTCATCAAATTCTTTTTAAATCCTCTTAAATTTTTCTGAATTCAATCCGAATTGAATGAATTAAATGAAATCTTAAAATATTTTTGAACTGTTTTCAATTCACTTAGATTTTTATCGACTTCATCGAATCCTTCTCATATCCCTTATATTCTTTTGAATTCACTCAGATTTTATTTCATTCATTGTTTTTTTTTTCTTTTTTTTTTCATTCATTGTTTTTTTTTTTTTTTTTTAATTGGTTTCAATTCACTTAAATTCTGTTCACTCCCAATTCGCTCCGATTTTACTAAAGTTAATATTGATTTAAAAAATTTGTGTCATTTCATTTGAATTTATTGTGAACTCTTTCGAATTTAACTTCAATTGTTTTGATTTCACTCTGAATTCTTATGAATTTATCCTGATTTCATTAAAGTTCACCCGAACTTCTTATAAATTTTATCGAATTCTTCTGAATTCTTTCGAATTCAAAAGAACATCAAACCACATTATTAAGGCACAATAGTCACATGGGTTAGAAATTAGTCACTTTGAGTTACTTTTACGATTTAAAGAGCTCACTTTTTATTTTTATTTTTTCAAGTAAATTAGGCGGTGGCAGCCCTGATAATTGTATAAAAATCAACTAAATTTAATTTGAATAAAATGAAGTAATTTACGGTGGCCTTTGTATCGGAATTTTTGTCTACGCTTTGAGTGATGATCCAACAATAATTGATTCAAATTTTGATTTCACGATTTGTTTCATAAAATATTATTGTAAGAGAGCTGGAGCTTTAGATAAATTTTTCTCGTAGTTAACATGTTTTATAATTATCCTCTCCACAATATTCCGTGACTAAAGTGAGTTAAAAGTATTCCTGAATTGCAGACAGTGAAGTTAGGTGGGTGGTGCACAAATTAGAAAATACGTGTAGGACTTCTGACTCGCATGCTCGTTTTAATTAACTAATTGCAAGTTCGAGCCTATGTAATGTTACAAGAATTCGGTGGGTACCGGAGGTCAACCGTAGGGAGGAAATTATCATTTTTATGCTCTTAATGACCATCACCACTCAGACTCTAATCTAACACTTCATAGTTCCAGGGCTGTCACACAGTCACTTAAGTCACTTTTAGTCACTTTTTTTATCAAATCACTTTTTAGTCACCTTTTAAAGATAAAGTCACTATAGCTACTTTTTTAAACAAGGGCAGATCCAAAAATTTTTTCGGAGGTTGCGATCGTGAATTTTCTTTAACTTATGTATATGCAATGATTTAAAAGAACTTTTCAAATTGATTTTAAGCAGATAAATTCAACTTTATTTATATTTTTTAATTATTATCGACCTATGGTTAAAAAATGTTGCTACCTACAATAGAGTGCCCAATAAACATTTGAATTTTGAAAACGCTACCCCCTAAATTTCTTCCTTTAGTGCGAAAATTCTACTATACATTTTTATTTTTAAACAACTGTTTAGAGGTTCCGCTGGGCCATTTTAGGTCTGAAAATAAATTTCCCTAGTTTCAGATTTATAAAAAATACAAATTTATGGCTAAAAAATACTTTCACGTCTAGAAGGAATTTTTTATTTACTGAGGAATGAGCAATAAACTTTATGAAACTGAACAACAAATTTTGAGGATATTAGTATCGGGCTTAGAATACGAAAATTTGTATATTTATTACAATATAGTTTACACATGCTATTTCTACATTTCCTTGAATTCTTTCAGATTCTTTTTAATTATGATAAGTTCCTTTCAATTATATTGAATTCCTTTAAATTCATCATGAATTCTTTGGAATTCCCTAGAAATCCACTGAATTTAATGTATATTTTCGGGATTTTTAATTTTTTAAATTTACTATGAATAGTTGAATACTTTCAAATTCACCTTCAATTCTAGTGATTTTTTAAGATTTCTATTCACTCCAATTTATCTGAATTCAATGGAATTTTTTGGATTTAAAAAATTTTGTTGCATTTACTTGAGTTATTTTAAATTCACTCCGAATTCCTTTAAATTCATCTTGAATTCGTACGAATTTCATCAAATTCTCTTGAATTGCCTTGAATTCTTCTAAATTCGCTCCAGTTTTACTGAAATCAATGAAATATTTTGACTTTTTCGCAATTCATTTGAATTTATTTAGAATTCACCCTCAATTCTTACTAATTTATCCTGACTCTTTTAAATTCTATTGAATACTTTGGAATTCTCTAGTATTTTTTTAATTTACCGTGAATTCTTTTAAATGCGCTTGAATTCACCTAAGTTTACTCAATTGCACTCAATTCAATGGAGTGTTTGTTGTTTTTTTTTTAGTTTTTTTTTAAATTCACTCTGAAGTCTTTTCAATTCACCTTGAATTCTTGGGCATTTTATCAAATGCTTCTGAATTCCCTTGAATTTTTCTTAATTTACTCGAGAATTTAATGAATTCAATAAATTTTGTTGATATGTTTGAATTGTTTTTAATTTACTTGAATTTTTTGAAAATTCACCTTGAATTTTTGTGAGTTTCATCGAATTTTTCTCATTTACCTTAAATTCCTCTAAATTTACTGGAATTTAATTTAATTCATTGGTTTTAATTTATTTTTTGAATTTACTTTAATTTACTTAAATTCTGCTAAATTTGTCCAGAATTTTGTTCACTTCTATGTTACACAATTCAATGGAAATTTTCTGATTTTTTAAATTTGGTTCAATTCATTCAAATTCTTATGAATTTCATCAAAGTTTCCTGAATTCCCTTGAATTTATCTAAATTCATTCCCAGTTTACAGAAATCAGTGGAACTTTTGGAATTTTTCCGAACGTATTTGAATTATTTTAAATTTAACTTGAAAAGCTTTGAATGCACTCTGAATTCTTATAAATTTATACTGAATTCGTAAAAATTCAACTGGAATTCTTATACATATCATCGAATTCTTTGGATTCAAAAGAACATTAGTCACATCATTAATGCACATTAGTCACTTTTAGTCAATTTTAGTCACTTTACTTTCAATAAATTAAAACAGAGAACTCAAGGGCTAACTACTATTGAATTCAGGTCTATACATATTTCTGCATTTTATTAAATTATTTGAATTCACCCTAAATTCTTTGGAATTGGCTTGAAATCCATGTGCTTGAAGTTCTGAACGTTCAAATAAACGAAATATTTAGTGGTGGCTTTGTAAACTAGAAACAATGCTAAAATGTTTGTTGAATTATATTAAGAATAATAGATTATCGAAAGAAAATTATAATGCATTATTTTAAATTTTAGTCGGAGCAATATTTGTGGATAAAATTTTATTACATTATTATTCACTGTTCTATTCACTCTCATTTATCTGAATTCATTCGAATTTTGCGGTCTCTAAAATTTTTGTTCCATTCACTTGAATTATTTTTAATTCATCTTGAATTCATGTGAATTTCATCCAATTCTCTTGAATTCCTTTGAATTCTTCTAAATTTACTCCAATTTAACTGAAATCATTGAAATATTTTTGATTTTGTTTTCAGTTCAGTTGGAATTCACCCTGAATTCTTTTGAATTATTTGGAATTTTCTAAAAAGTTGTTAATTCTCCCTGAATTCTTTTGAATCGACTTAATTCTTCTAGTTCACTTAATTCTACGCAATTTAATGAATTTTATTTTATTTTTTTTTAATTCACCTTGAGGCCTTTTAAACTCACCTTGAATTCTTAGGCATTTTATCAGTTTATTTTGAATTTTCTTGAACTCTTCTAAATTCACTCCAAATTTAATGAATTTAATAACTTTTTTTAATAGTTTTGAATTGTTTTCAATCACTTGACTTTTTTTAAATCACCTTGAATCATTATGAATTTCACCGAATTCTTCTCATATTCCTGAAATTCCTCGAAATTCGCAAACTCTATTCACTTCCATTTATCTGAATTCAATGGAATTAAAAAAAAATTGTTCCATCCACTCGAATCATTCTAAATTCACCCTGAATTCTTTTCAATTAATCTTGAATTCGTATGAATTTCTTCAAATTCTCTGTAATTTCCTTGAATTCAATTTATCCTCAACTCTTTTAAATTCTAGTAAACTTCCTGGAATTTTCGTAAATTCATTCCAAATTTAATGAATTCAATTAATTTTTTAACAGTTTTGAATTGTTTTCAGCTCACTTGAATTTTTTTAAATTTCACCTTGAATTTTTATGAATTTCATCGGATTCTTCTCATTTTCCTGAAATTCCTCTAAATTCACTAATTTTGTTCACTCCCATTTATTTGAATTCAATGGATTTTTTTTAAATTTTAAAACATTTGTTCCATTCAGTTGAATTATTTTAAATTCTCCCTAAATTCTTTTTAATTAAATTTGAATTCGTATGAATTTCATCGAATTCTCCTAAATTCACTCCAATTTTCCTGAAATCAATGGAATATTATGGGTTTTTTTCAATTCATTTGGAATTCATCCTGAATTCTTATTCATTTATTCCGCTCTCTTTTGAATTATTTAGAATTTTTTTATTCTGCCTGAATTCTTTTGAATTCACTTAATTCTTCCAAATTCACTCAATTCGGTTCAAGTCTTTTCAACTCTCCTTGAATTATTAGGCATTTCATCAAATTCTTTTGAATTTCCTTGAACTCTTTTAAATCCACTCCAAATTTAATGAATATAACACATTTTTAAAATAGTTTTGAATTTTTTTCATTCACTTGACTTTTTTTTTAAACTCATCTTGAATCTTTATGAATTTCACCGAACTCTTTTCGTTTTCTTGAAATTCTCGAAATTCACTAATTCTATTCACTCCTATTTATCTGAATTCAATAGAATTAAAAAAAATTTGTTCCATTTATTTGAATCATTCTAAATTCACCCTGAATTATTTTTAATCAATCTTGAATTCGTATAAATTTCATCGAATTCTCTGTAATTCCCTCGAATTCTTCTAAATTCGCTCTGATTTTACTGAAATCAATAGAATATTTTGGATTTTTTAAATTAATTTGTGATTCATCCAGAATTTTTATTAACTTATCCTAAACTCTTTCAAACTCTATTAAACTCTCTTGAATGTTTATAAATTCATTCCAAATTTAATGAATTCAATTAATATCTTTAACAGTTTTGAATTGTTCTCAGTTCACTTGAATTTTTAAAAATTTACCTTGAATTTTTATGAATTTCATCGAATTCTTCTCATTTTCCTGAAATTCCTCTAAATTCACTAATTCTATTCACTCCCATTTATCTGAATTCAATAGATTTTTTTTTTATTAAAAAAAAAGAAATTTCCACTCATTTGAATTATTCTAAATCCACTCTGAATTCTTTCTAATTAATCACGAATTCGTATGAATTTCATCGAATTTTCTGGAATTCCCCTAAATTCTTCTAAATTCGCTCTAATTTCCTTGAAGTCAATAGAATATTTTAGATTTTTTTCAATTCATTTGGAATTCAGCCAGAATCCTTATTAATTTAATTGTTCTAAGTTCACTTGAATTAAAAAAAAATCACATGTAATTGTTTTATTCTTAAAATTTTTTTCAATTCACTCAAGTTCTTATGAATTTCGTCAAAGCCTCTTGAACTCTTCTAAATGCACTCCAATTTTACAGAAATCAATGGAATTTTTCGGATTTTTTCAATTCATTTGAATCCTTTTGAATTTAACTTGAATTGTTTTTAATGCTTATGAATTTATCCTGAATTCGTTAAAATTCATCTGGAACTCTTATAAATATCATCGAATTCTTTTGAATTAAAAAGAACATTAAGACACATGATTAATGCACACTAGCCAGTTTTAACTTTTAGTAAATTTTAGTCACTTTTTGAGTTAGAAATTAGTTACTTTTGATGACTATCATTTTTCAAATTATAATTTATAGTTTCATATATATAATATATATGATTTATAATTATATAATTTACCTAGCAATATAAAAAATAAAATTAAGTGGAAGTGATAAATAATTTTAAATTCTTTATAAATAATATATAAGTACACTAGAACCTCCATGTAACGGCTCTCCATTTCTGTCTTCCTAGAATTTTCGCCGGCTCGCATTCGTCGATGAAGGGGTCCAAGGGGCTGAGAGAGAGGTGCTGTGAGCTCAGCGGAGTTCAGCAGTTCCGTAACCACAAAACGACAGTTCGAATACTCGCGTGCATATTTTGCATTCATGTTTGAATATACGCAGAAAATTCTCTTTTCACTAATTAGGCTTTATTATTAAATGAGGTCCATCCTTTATGATAGAAATCTACATTTGTACAAAATACAGTTAATTAATATAATGTATTCCTACTAGAAATGGTTCAAACGGCCCTGACTGTTTACGGTATAGAAATTCTTGGAAGAGCTTCACGGCCATCGCAGGCCATACCCGAGACCGCCGTTAAATGGAGGTTCCAGTGAATATGAAATATGATTTTTTAACTTGACTAGTTTCAGAATCTTGTTGGCTGAATTTTTTCATGAATAATGCAATTAATTTCTTAAAGATCGAAATGAAATCTACTTTCTTATGAGAATTTTTTTTGTACTGAGAAGCTTTTCCGGCTCATTCGAGACAAATGTACAAACAAAAGAGAAAAAAGAGGGAGAAAAAGGAAAGAGTCAACCAAAACCAACCTCACACTTTTTCTTTTTTCCGTCTTTTTTATACTACTGGGGACCAACATGTTTCGAAGTCAATTTAGACTTCCTCATCAGTGGTAATTTATAGGATAACTACAGTTATAAATAATGAAACAGATATTAATTGTGTATATGTGCATGGCAGCCTTTTTAAACCAAATTCAAATTGATTCATAAAATTCATTGATATTCTCATTAAAAGTTTCTTTGTTATCTTTCTTTGTTGAAGTCAAAACATATATTCTTTCAATATGAAATATCTTTTTTGGAAAAGCCCATGAAACTTGCATTCTATCAATAATTCCATCCAATCTAAGTTTTTGCTAATTGAATAAATTCTTTGATACCCCTATACCGGACTTTCAGTAATATCTATCATAAAATCACTTTCCAACAAATTTTTATCAATTGCACTAAAAACTATATTAGGAAGAACAGGAAAATAAGAATAATAAAATAATTTTCACATAACTTCCTGCGTATAAAATCCAAAAAATTGTAATCCAACGTTTTGCAAATACTTCACCACAACACTAATTGAACAAACATTTCAATTATTTTTCAAATCTTTAAAAAAATTTTGTTGATTTTATTTTTATTTTTGAAGATAGAAACATTAATTCACTTTTTCAATATACATTTTTCAAATTATGAGAAAAATTCTTCACCGGGAAGAAAATTTAGAAAAAGAGCCATGCATTTCGCTCAAAATTAAGGATTTCATAATCATATCTGCTATTTTAATGTATCGCATACAAAAGACGAAACCTAAACTTTTTACGGGGAAAAAAAATTTCCCAAAAGAAGCAAAAACGTAGCCAGGAAAAAAAAATTTCTTTACTGATGTATGAGATCGATCAAAATGAAGCGAAATCTTCTTTAAAACCTAAGAAACGCGTCGCCTTTGTTAAGCCAAGAACATTTTTATTTACCTTTTTTTTTGACATTTTAATGCGTGCGGAGCTAAAGTTGAATCTTCAATACGTATATAATGTTACTTTTCAAAATGAAAAAAAAACCAATATTTTCTGTGAAATATTTCAAATTCGGTTATTAGTACAAGAAATATTCGATCTGCCTAATTACCGAACGTGCTTCGAAGTGTTGCCGATCGGTTTTTGTTTTTGCGCTTGTTCCCGAATGTAAGTTTGTTTACAAGACCAAATGCAAATTTTTTAATGTTTTCCAAGAGATGTAGTAAGTATTCTATTGGTTTTAGTTCCTGAAAACGTTTTTCTTGTTGCCTATTTATATTATTTGTACCTAAACTACTTAAAATATATGTTTATCATTAAAATATTAAGATAATATTCTCTCCTTCGGTTATTAGTGCAGTGACGTTCGGCTATTAGATCATTTCACTTTTCCCGTTCGGCTAATAGCTCCAAAGCACTTTTTCGAATTTTGAATAATTTTCATAGATTTAATCAATTTCAAACAACTTTGGATACATCGTTTTGTAGTAGAGGGTACGTACTTGTATATTATTGGTACAATTATTGATTTCGTGTTCCGTCATTAACAATAAATGGCAAAAATCAAACCACTTCGTCTAATAGGTTCGGCTACTAGTGATTTTACTTCAATCAACTTACTGTATAAATTTGTAAAAAAAACATTTGTTTTTATCACTCTCCTCTCACTTTTTATACCGCCTCACAAATCATACAATTTAATCGCTGCGCATGATCAAACTCTTAATTCGTATATGAATATAAGTTTCGAGTGGCATATACCAAAGATATTATACTCGTTCTACGATCCTTTCTGCTGATTTTCTTAAATCACCGGTAAAACAGGAGCGTTCTTACTTCTGACAGCTTGAAACAAAAGTAATGCAAGAATAGTGAACTGAAATTTTTTTATGAGCCTATGTCAATTTACATTACGTAAATTTAAAATTTGAATACTTTGGTATCAATTACTGCTACATATATTTTAAAATCCTAAAATATTTTCTCATTTAGTTCAATTTACAATTTATATTTCTTATTTAATTTCTGTTGTTTGATTATTGAAATCCTATCATGTGAACATACTGATGCATCTTAAGTTTTCATTTCTGTTTCTAAAATGCAAATTTGAAAAAGATCATTTGTGTTTTGTCGTTGAGTAGTTCACATCGTTCCAGTAAATTATTAGTTAGGAGAAAAGAAAAATTAAAAAATAGATGTGATTTTATAAAAATTAAGTGTTAGGAAGCAAGAAATTTTGAAATCGTTCAGAGTCCCTTGTTCTCTTTTTTTATTTGAAAATTCAGAATTTTGAAAATTGAAAAAAATTGTCTTATTGGTTCAAAAATTATGGCGAATTTTTTATACGTACAGCTTTTGCTAGTGAACAATAATCAAAATTAGAAATTAAAAACAGAGATTTTTTGCCTAATTTAGAATTTTTTGAAAATGTGCCAAAACATGTTTTTTTGGATTGAGTTAAATGCACACTTTTTTGGAAAAATTTGAATATGTCGAATCTGAAATTTCTTCAGCTTGAACTAAAGAAACTTCAGCTCTCAGCAGTGAAACGTGAAAATTGTGATAATGTACAAAGAAGAAACGGGCCGCGCGGCTGAAATAAAACCTTCGTAACTTTTTAATTATGATTTATTTTGGATAACTCTTTTCGTCGAAAGCATATTTATATCTTTCTGAAGATCTTTCCCACTAGAAGTTTTTTCTTGCTCAAAATTCGCTCGACTCCCCACGAGTTTGAAGATATGAATGCAGGATTCATGCAATGTCTCAGGTAAAAATTCAAAACTTTTGTTTGGATAAAAATGTTCATGTTTTTTATTGTACCTCTCGTAGAACATCATAAAGAATATTTTCTGAAAATTTAATCAAAAATTTCCAAGAATTGACTGAATTACGGCGAGTTGAAAACAAAAAAGATGAAACAATTTTGTTTTCTAAAAAACGACTTTCTTTAGTTTATTTCGAAAACGGCGAGAGCTACGACGTTTTTGTTCGAAAAAACATGCGAGATTAAATTTCCAAAAAGAATATGTACTTTCAAAATCAAAACGCGAAACTTGTTTGAAAAGTCTCCAGGGGCCAACTACGTTCAGTGCAAAAAATTTATAGGCGGTTACAGAATCCGGGCCCTGCTGAATTCTAATGGGCAGAAATTACTTCAAAATGCATTTATTTTCCTTAATTTTTAAATTTAAATACTTCTCTTTCGATGAAATCGAATTCATATTGAAGAGTGAAAGAAGAAAAAACTGAAAAAATATTCTTAGATATAAATCAATCTTTATTCGTTTTTTCTTTAGATTTCCTTTCCAATTAATACTTTTTGTAATAAAGGGCATTCCCTTCATTATAAAAAGTATTAAGATTATCTAAATGTAAATCTGCAGATGAATTTCGTGACTTATTAGTGACGGCATTAGGGAAATTTAAATAACCGTTGTTACATGTACTGAAACTTCGGACTTTTTTCGGTACGAGTAGCCACTTTCAATTTGAATATATGACTTCCAGATTAGCTTTGATTCTACAGTTCTATTTTTATTGAAAGTAGTAGTCTGGTAGTAGTCTTATTTCATTGAAAATAAAAGTTTGAAGTATTCCTTATTTTTAAACAATGAATCTTGAATAAGATTTATTCTTTAATAGAAAAATCTACAATATACAGGGTTTGTCCTGAAAGTAATAGGACTCATTTTCTTCCGCCACGACTGTACCTCGGAACGTGCGCGCACCGACTGGATTCGGTAGAGGGCGCTCCTAGCTAACGAACGAGCGGCTGGTCAGTTGTCTCCGAGCACTTGGAGAGTCAGGACAGGCATTTTCGCGCGACGT
>JAUMHM010000087.1:11088218-11124777 GCA_032362435.1 Melikaiella ostensackeni | reverse complement strand
TGGGAGCCGGTGTCATTTTCATGGATGGCAGTCGCTCCCAGGGGACCCTGCGGTGGTTGTTTGACCAACTTTTTAATTATATAATAATAATTTTCATAGAAGTGCAAGATATTATTCGGTCCTTACAAAACATAGACTCACACATGGACATGGCTTTAATTGAGATGCTTTAAAATTGTGTATCATGAGAAAAATCAAAAAAAGAAAGAGTTCATGGAAATGTTATTTATAAAGAGAGAAGGTAACAAAGCTATCAATTTAAAAAGAGATCTTGCGAGATAACAAAATTTGGGACGGAGTCATTAATTGGATACATTGATTTTAGTTTTGATCAGAATTTTCAAAATGTGTAAATCAATTTGCAATTAAAGAATGAAATAACCGACTTTGGTTTTTATTCAGAATTGTTTGCCTATGTCAAATTCAGTTTCAATCAAGGAATGAAATATATACCAAAACAAGAGTACAGTAAATCCCATATATATTTTTTATCTGAAGTTGGATAAAAACGTTGCAAACAATTAACTACAATTATCCGATGTTGGATAATTTTTATCTGGAGGCGGATTCACAACCTCATTCGCAACTTTATATGCAGTTGTCAATTGTTTGAAAAGTTTTTATCTTACTTCAGTTAGAGAATATTCCTGGGATTTACTGTGAATCACTATCTATTATCTCTGTTTTATTTGCAGGTAATAATGGTTTTCTAATCTCACAATGTTTCCATTTTTTGTACCTGTTGTTTTTCTATAAATTACCCCTGATGAGGAAGTCTAACTTGGCTTCTAACTTCTAAATAACTAAATAACTGACCAAAGTCTAACTTCGAAATATGTTGGTCCCCAGTAGTATAAAAAAGGCGGGAAAAGAAAGAGTGTGAGGTTTGTTTTGGTTGACTCTTTCTTTTTCTCCCTCTTTTTTCTTTTTTGTTGTACATTTATTGTACATTTGTCTCTAATGAGCCGGAAAAGTGGGTAGTCTCGAAACCTATTTTTGATTTGTGAACTTTTTGGGTGTTCTTTTTTAGTACACAAAAAAATTTCATAAGAAGGTACATTTTATTTCGATCTTCAAGAAATTTATTTGTTAATTGAGACAGAATGAAAGCAAAAGTAGGATTGCCGAAAGAGGAAAGTCAAGTCCCGATATTTTGGTCGACAGCAAAAGTAAGTATGTAGGTACCGACGGATGTGCTCAATACTTGGAGGGACATAAATGAAGCTTAGAGTAGAACTTATTATGGTATAATGAAAATGCAGAACTACTCTGAGGTTCATTGATATTCCAAACAGTGACAACGATGGCACTCAGGATATCTGTGGTGCCGTCGTATAGTCGCCGGATGCGCTCGACTCGCCTCCTTTTCAGTCACCCAAAATTGTATTATTGTTCTGAATCCCATAATCGGCCTCGTATGCAGATTATTCAAAATTTAAATCAGGTTTTTGGAATTTTCCATTCTAAGCGATCGAAAAAATGTATTACTTCATGTCTTTTCTGAAACCTTATTTAATGTCTATTTTTGATTTATTTAATTAACTCTACAAACAAAATTTTTCGTTTATGTCCATTCTGTTTTCAAATATTAAAATAAAATAAAAATTACAGAGACATCCACAGGGTAGCTGTTTTAATCGAGGAAAAAAGTTACCGGTCTTTCCCCGATTTTTTCCCGATTCGCAGCAATTTTTCACGGTCATTAAAATTAAAACATTCGAAGTCTTAAAAGCGACAATTTTTTCATTTGAAGTAATCAAAACTGAAGTGCAAGTTAAAGCACTCGATGTGGAACACTTTTGCATTTTAAAGTTTTGAAATTGAAGTTTACAAAATTTTCAATTCAAAAATTTTTCATTTTATCGGTCAATAATTTACACGTATAAAATGGAAGCTTTCAACACTTTTTAATCGAACAATTTTAAATTAAATGCCGTTACTCTGTATAATTTAAAAATTAAAAATTTTATAAATTAAATTAAAGTCGTCTAAAATTAATAATTGTTCAGTTGTTATTTAAGTATCAAAATTCAATACTTTCACTTACAAATTTAAAATTTTTAAAAATGCAATTATAAATATTGTTACGTTCAAAGTTTAAATTCAGCACTCTGAAATTTTAGCGATTCAAGACTTTCTATTTCAAAAAATTCAATTAAAAATTGTTTTGTTTTTGATATTTGATTAATGAACTTGTTTCAAGTGAACAGTCAAATATTGCTAAATATAAAAAAGTTTTTTGAAAATTAAATTAATTTGTTTCAATTAAATAAGTCAAAAATGAAACATTTTAAGACTGATATAATATTTGAATAGAATTTGAAGTTGAATAAAAGTGTTTAATTACTTTGTTTAATGAAGAAGTGTGCAGTGGAAAATCAACTTGATTTTCTGAGTAAAATTTCCAGTTTTATAAGCTAATATTTTTAAAGTATTAAAAATGAACTTCAATGTTTATTTGAATTATTATTCTTTAGTCTCATCAAAAATCCTATTTATTTATTACCGGCGTCACAGTCTTTCCATTAATCCTCTCTTTTCCACTTTTTTTCGTTTCTCCACTTAAATGCGAACTGAATTAATAGAACCAAATATGAAGATCTATCTACTATTGGTTGAAAGTTCATTCTTTTTGTTTGGAAAGTCTACCATAATGTTTTAGTTCAAAAAAATTAATATTTGGTTGCAAATTTAATTATTTTGTCGAAAATTCATCAATTCTGTTAAAAAGTCATCCTTTTTGGTTGAAAATTAAATTGTTTTTTTGGAAATTCGTCATTTTGGGTTCAAAATTCCACTATCTTGGTGGAAAATTAACAATTTGGTTAAAAATTCATGTTTTCGGGTTCAAAATTCAACTGTTTTGCAGAAGATTCGTCTTTTTGGCTAGAAAATTGAACAACTTAATTGACATTTTTTTTCTTGGCTGAAAAATTGTTCTTAATTGGAAATTCAACTCTTGGTTGAAAATTCAACTTTTTTGTTGAAAATGTGACTTTTTTTATTGAAAATAAAAATCTTTTTTGTTGAAAATTCAACTACTTGGTTGAAAATTGAACTACATACTTTGTTGAAAATTATTTTTTTGAGTGAAGATTTATATCTTTGCTTGAAGTTAACTATTTAGTTGAAAATTCGCTTTTTTTAGTTGAAAATTATTTTTGTTAACTGAAAATTTAATTACTCCATTTTTAGTTGAAAATTGATCTTGTTTAGTTGAAAATTCGACTACTTGGTTAAAAGTTGAACTACTTTGTTAAAAGTTTATCTATTTGGTTAATGATTCATCATTTTAGTTGAAAATTCCTCTCTTTGGTTGAAAATTAAACTACTCTATAGAAAAATTCGTTTTTTTTTTTGGTTGAACATTAATTTTATTAACTGAAATATTAACTATTCCATTTTTGGTTGAAAATTGATATTTTTTACTTGTAGATTTAACTATATGATTGAAAATCCGTCTTTTATGATAGAAGATTAATCCTCTTGGGTAAAAATTCATCTATTATTGTTGAAAATGAAATATTTTTACTTGAACGTTTAGGAATTTTAATCATTTTAAATTGAATTTATTATAACCTACATTAATTTTATATAAAAGAATTTATTCCCTATTTTCGTGAAAAATTTCCTTATTTCCCCTGTTTTTACAGTTGAAAGAATGTTTTTTGTATTCTTCTTGCTTCAGGCTTTCGAATTCATTTTGTTCAATTTTTGACATTAGAAATTTGTAAATTGTTTAATTTCCAACAGATTCAGAATCGTCTTGCAAAATCTATTATTGTTTAATTTGTAATACTTGAATTACAGTACACTTTTAAAAATCTATAATTGATTTAAATTTGCAGTTGAAAAAAAGCACGTAAACGTTAACTTAAAACGTTATTTGAAGAGTTGCAGTACAAAACTAGATAACCATCTTTTTTGCCGAAAATGGGGTTTTTTGCATAAAAAATTCTTTAAAAAATCAAATGCATATTGTGTTGAACGGATTTATTTGATATCTCATGTTTAATATAGTATTTAATAAAAAGGTTGGCAAATCAAAACTAGGTAACTAACTCTCTGTACTTGTCTCCCATCTTCTTCTTCTTTTTTAATTGTTTAACCTCATACCTTTTCTTAACCTTTTTTTTGATCATATTCTTCTTCCTAAAAGTTTTTAAATACAGTATAATTATAAAATACTTTTTTGTTCAAAGAAAAAGCCCTTAAATAAAACTGTTACAGTGCGCTACCGTCACACTAAATCTTTATTTCCCCGGTACAAGATATTTTTTTTGTTATAAAAATTTGTTTATTCTTATTCAGCCTCCGCATGTCTCGAGAGCAAGTTTTTATTATGTTTTAAAATTAAAAAATATATTTTTAATCGCTATCTAAAGACGATTTTCAAAACTCATGAAATTTGAACCTTCAAATTCTTGAATGATTTACTTGGAATTGGTTAAATTTTTCTAATTAAACTCATTTTCTTCCAATTTAGCAACTCAATATCTCGGATGTGAGTTTTTATTTTTTGTTTAAACTAAAAATTGCACTTTGTATCGTGATTCGCAGCTGAGCCTGTTTCAATTTTAGGTTCCTGTCACGTAAAGATTGTCAACTTCTACATTATATTTCTCGGAACTGGATAATTTTTTTTAATCATACTTTTATGATCACAATTCAGAAACACTTTAGCTCAGAAGTGGACTTTTGTTTTATCTTTAAATGGAGATTTCGATTTTACAGAATGTTATTTCGCTTTCCTGAAAAAATCCGATTTTGTTGGTTATCTGGTTCTGTCCTGCAACCCTTCATTTATTTAAAATTTTCAATTTCGAACGCTTTTAATTTTTAATTGTTTAAGTCTTCAAAACTGCATTTTAAAACTCTTTGAACTGAAAATGTACACTTAAAAAATAAGACCTGAAATGAACATTTTTGAAGCAAAAGATTTTAGAATTACGCATTGTAAACTGAATGATTTCATAATTGAAAAAGTTAGCAATTGAATTGAACATTAAAAAAAAATTGAAATCGAAATTATTTTAAATTGCATTATATTCTCTGATATGGAATTCGTTATATTTTAAGCGATTGGATACATTTTCATTCCAAAAATTTGTAAAATTCCCGGTCAAAAAATAAATTCACTGTCATTTCCCGGTCCAGCGGGCACCCTGATCCAGGGTAAAGATCTGGAATTTTTCCATTGGAATTCTGTAGACAGCAGCAATCAGGCGGAAAAAAATCAATTTTTTTTTTTTTTATTAAATGTAATAACAAATTTCAAGGATTTCCAAAATTAAAAATTTACGATCAAGAACATTTTCTTCTATGTATGCGTATTAACTTTTCGATCCTGGAGAACTATAATTTTCTAACTAAATTAAATTGAATTTAAATATCTACTAAAAGATGAAAAAAGCTCTGTTTCTAAAATAGGGGTCGAAATAATAATGAGGAAGCACACGGTTCAGGAAGATCGTGCAAACGAAAATTACTCATAATAAATTAAGTGCGTACGTGAAATAACGTGCAAGCTTGAGGAGAAAATCGCGTGTGGGTGTTCTACGTTTGTAGTTTATTTCACCATGTCCTACGCACGATTATATCTTTCTCTGTATTAATTGATAATGCTTTCCTCCCATCTTTTCCATTCCTACAATTGTAACATTCTTTAAAACAAAGTTTCTAGTATTTTTTACATTATTATTTTTTTAATTTCTTCAAAAGTCAAAATAAGCTCAAAAGTTCCATATAATCTATTCCATTTCAAACAAAATGTTTCTGTCTACATTATGAGAGTTGACATAATTCAAACTTTATAACTGAATCTTTATACAGGGTGTCTATTAACCGGGAAAACCTGGAATTGTCAGGGAATTTTTATATACCTGGAAAACCCTGGAAATGTCAGGGAAATTTTCTTATGTCAGAGGATTTTTTCGAGCGTGCTAATTTTCTTTTTAAATTGTAATATACAATTAATTAACAATGATTTTTTTATTTGAAAAAGTACGTTTTATAGTATTGGATTTATACTGATTTACATGAAACTTCTTTTTATCATTTTCATTATTCTCAGGAAAATATCTTTTATTCAAAGTATGTATTTAAAAAAGTAAGTAGCATGTTAAATATGCACTGAGTTTTAAGTATGTAGATAATACAAAAATTTGTTTCAACGAATATTCAGATTCATGTATGTACTTCTTAAGAAATAATTCATCATGTTTTTATTAGTATTATTAATTTATTTAGTCAATGGATGGTAATAATTGATATATTTAAGAATATCCTGTACTCATTTGTCAAAACTTTGTAAATTAAATCATTAATTAATTATATTGAGCACAAGATTGATTTTCTATTAAAAAAAAACGAATTTTCAACAAAATACTTAAATTTTCAATTAAAGAGATAAATTTTCAAATAAAATGACGAATCTTCACACAAAAAAAAATGAATTTTTACATAACAAAGTAGTTCATCTTTCAATCAAGTAGTTGAATTTTAAACTGAAAAAGGGTGATTCCCAACGAAAAATGTAATAGTTGATATTTTAACCAAAAAAGATTGAAATTTTTAATAGAAAACAGTTGAATTCAACCAAAAAAGACGAATTTTTAGCAAAATAGTTAAATTCTCAATTAGATCAGATTAATTATCAACCAAACAGTAGCCTTTTCAACAAAAAAGATAAAGTTTCTGCAAAAAAAGACGAATTTTCAACCAAATACATACATTTTCAACCAAATAGTTGAATTTTGAACCAAAAACATAAATTTTCAATTTCAAAGATAAATCTTCAACCAAGTAGTTGAATTGGTAACCAAAAATTATGAATTCTCAACAAAAAATGTTACAGTTGATATTTCAACCGAAAAAGATTTAATTTTTCAATCAAAAACAGTTGAATTCAACTAAAAAAGACGAATTTTCAACAAAATAGTTGAATCCTCAACCAAAACAAGTTTATTTTCTACCAAAAAGTTGCATTTTTATCAAAAAAAGATGAAATTTCTACCAAATGAGAATAATTTTTTAATCAAAAGACGCACTCTCAACAAGAGTCCAATTTTCAACCAAGAAAGATTTTCCAATAAAGAAAGAAAAAAAATTTCAAGCAAATTCTTAAATTTTCAAGCCAAAAAGACGAATTTTCTACAAAACAGTTGCATTTTAAACTCGAAAATATGAATCTTCAACAAAAAAATTCATTTTCAACTAAATAGTTGAAAATAACACCAAAATAGTTATATTAGTTAAACTTCTAGCCCAAATAGACAAATTTTCTACGAAACAGTTAAATTTTCAACCTACAAATAAGAATTTTCAACAAAAAAGTTAATTTTCAAACAAAGAATTGAATTTTCCATCAAAATAGTTGAATTTTTGACACAAAAAGACGAATTTTTAACAAACCAGTTGGATTTAAAACCGAATAGAATGATTTTATGTCGAAATTGTTGAATTTTGAAGAAAATATTTAAATTTTCGAATAAATAATAAAATTTTTGACCCCCAAAGGTGAAAATTTCTACCAAAAGAGACAAATTTTTGAACCGAAAAGACGAATGTTCAACATAAGAATCGAATTTTCAACCCGAAAATATGAATTTTCAATAAAAAAGTTAATTTCCAACCAAATAGTTCAATTTTCAACCAAATAGATGAATATTCAACAAGATAGTTGAATCCTCAATGTTTTCAATCAAATAGATAAATTTTCTACCCAATAGTTGAATTTTCTACCAAACTGTTGAAATTTCAAGCCAGGAATACGAATTTTGTTCAAAACAGAGTTGAATGTTCAACCCGAAAATAAGAATGTTTAACAACAAAGGTCATTTTCAACCAAAACAGGTTAATTTTCTACCAAGCATTTGCTATTCAAACATTTACATGCACTGAAAAAACATTATTTAAAATAAACTCGCGAAATCGTATACATATTCCGATTTTTTTATGTTCATTACTTAGAATGTAACCAATTCACAAGTGGATAATAAATTTGTGTTATTCAAGTATTATGTAATGCTTTGAATTTGAGAGAGTGTAGGGTCGATTGCTTTAAAAAATGCAGTACTTAATGCTTGCATGGCTTTTTATTAAGCGAAAAATTATACCTTGAAAAATTTATAAATCCCTGGAAAAACCTGGAATTGTCAGGGAATATTTTTCCAGGATTCGAGTAGACATCCTGTTATAATAATTTTCCATAATTACAGTTTTTTTTAAATTAACAAAAATCAAGGAAACACTAAAATCTGAGAAAAATATTTCTGTTTATTTTATTTTTAATTGAGAAACTTGATAGTTAGTTTTATGTATTCAAAACTGAATAATTTCGGATTGAGATATTCAAATTTTCAATTTAAAATCTTTTAAAATTATACAACTTTAAAATAAAATCCTTAATAATCAACAAATTTTCAAATTTGAATAAATTCAAACTTAGAACAATCAAAATTTGACAGATTCAAAATGAATCTTTCAAACTAGAAAATAACAGATTGAAAAAATGTAAATTAGATAGGTACAAATTTGAAAAGTTTAAATCTGTTTCAAGTTCAAACCTACAAAACTGAACAGTTTTTAAATTTGCGTAACTTCAAATTTTAAACATGGCACAATAAAAAATTCAATACTGATAGTTACATATTCGAAATTCCAGAAAATAAAATCATTTTTTCTTGAAATTAGTCTTAACTGACTCATTTTTAATTTGAAAATATTCCAAAATGAACATGTTAAAATGCTATTTAAAACTTGAAAATACAAATTTAAAAGTTCTAAAATTTGAATAAACATTTTTCAAAACTCAAAACTTAAAAAAAGCCCAAAAAATTTAAGAAAATTTAAAAATAAATAAGAGGCTAATTTTTCCAGTTTCCAGTTGCATATTGCTCAAGATCTCAGTCTAATCGAGATATTCATGATGATGGCACACCTCTACAAATTTATTCATATACGCACTATTTGATCATTATGTAAATCTATGTAAATTTGTAGGTACAGCACCTTAACTTCCCGAACAACAGGATTAGAAAATTACTACTGCAATAGAATAATCGTTTAGTTTTAGTCTTTAAATCTGCACTTTTTGACTGTCATTAAATCTGTATCATAAATTTTTCTTTCTATTACAGAAAGCAAAGAAATGTCTCGGAACAGACCCATCAAAGTCACTGCAGTGGGCGACGGAATGGTCGGAAAAACCTGCATGCTTATTACCTACACAACGAAAAAATTTCCCACAGAATACGTCCCTACCGTGTAAGTCTTCACCTTCATTCACCAAGTACCTCAATTACCGAAAACGGCTTTCTAAAAGTAAAAGTTTTTAGATTTTGTTTTATTTTGGCTTTATAGATGTAGAAATGTAGAATTTAAATAATACAATTGAGTTTAATCGAGAATTGTCTATGCATTTCGTAGTGAATCACGACCTCATCAGGACTGAAAATACAGAAAAGTAACATAAATTAACATCATAGCTACTCTACTTTAAATAATTTTTAAAAATAGGAGGCATACCTAATTCATCATTAATTAAAATCATAATTTAATCATAACTCAAATGATTCATTTCACATTATAAGAAAAAAAACTTTCATAAATTTCAAACTTACCTGTATACTTGCATAAATTTCAAAATGCTAATAAATTTCAGTTCCTAACCTCCATTCTTGGAGCACATCACAATCATGTGGTCTGAATACGTTTTTATGTTTTTTTACACGATCTATTGTATTTTTTAACTCAATAACATTTTAATTATAATAATTGATCAATAAAATGTCGAAAAATAATAATATGGGTATAATATCTTTGAACTGCAATAGCCATAGAATAATTTCAAAATTGAAATTTTCTGTTCTTATATACATTAAAAAAAAACTTTTTTTACGACTATAACTCTAAGTAAGTACCTGATCTTACTATTTTTTACAATACTTACATTTCCGCATACATAAAAAATGTCAATTTATACATTTTTATATTATTAAAATCCTATCTTATTACAGACTGATAATTCTTTACATGTTTAATTTTGTACATTCGAAAACTTTTCAACATTACGGAACTTTTGTGACAAAAGAAAAATGTTTAACATGCGGTATGTCTTCTATTCTTATAGTCTAAAATAGAATAGCTATGATGTTAATTTCTGTTACTTTCTCTGTATTTTCAGTCCTGATGAGGTCGTGATTCGCGAAATGCATAGACAGTTCTCAATTGAACTCAAATGTATTATTTAAATTCTACATTTCTAGACCTAAGGGCAAAACAAAAATTAAGTCCATATATTTAATAATTGGTCTAAAATTTAAAAAAAAGTTAGTAGGTTTTTTTTAAGCGACATTTTTCAGAAAAGAATAGAGACTAAAGGATTTTTTACGCGTTTCTAATAAGATTATCTGTTTTTAGATTCGACAATTACCCGGAGAAGATAATGCTCGATGGGCAAGAATATAACGTGACATTATGGGATACAGCAGGCCAGGAAGATTACGAAAGACTTAGGCCCTTATCCTATCCACATGTGAGTCATCAATTTTTAATCTCAAAGAACATTTCTGTGATTGGAGTCAATGAGTTGATTTTAATCTAAAAATTAAATGAGTTAATTGGATTTGATTTAGAAAATTAAAAGCGTCCTTTGAAAATATCCAAATCTGAAGGATTCTAATTCGAAAGCTTAAGATTTTAAAGCATCCCAATTTGGAAGAATTATAATTTTAAATCGCCCGAATTAGGAAACATTGAAATTACAAATCATGACAAATTGGAAGCATGATATGTATCCAAATGTGAGTTCGCTTGATATTTAATGCGCCGATTTCGCGTTCTCCTGAATTCCTATAATTATCTACCGTTTTTTTTTTAGATAAGACACAGCTGAAAAAATACAAATAATCTTTTTTAAAGCGAAATTGATTTATTTCTGTGAACATAACTTGATATTTCTAATTTCAGACTGACTGCTTCCTGCTTTGCTTCTCGGTTAGTGCCCGCAGTTCATACGAGAATGTGTTCAGTAAATGGCATCCGGAGATAAAACATCACTGTCCCAACGTCCCGATAGTCCTTGTTGGTGTGTATATATCATAAAATATATTTCTCTCTTAAATAATAGTTCATTAAACTCAAATATTGTCTCTACACTCGTTGATACTCAGATAAACTCAAAAAATAAAAATAAAGCACCAGAGGCTCCTAGCATTCATATTTATTATATCAGTTGAAGACATGAGAATGACAACTAGATAAGGACCAAAAATAAAATTTTTTAGGATGGCAGGCCTTGGACTCATTTGAGAAATTCAAAATAGTGTCAATAGTAGCATAATTTTTGAAAAATAGTAGCAAAACAGTGTCATGCAATTTTTCAAACATTAAATAGAGGGGTTAACTATTTTTGAAATCTAGTATACAATATACATCTCCCATACGGGCTTCGAAGTGCTCTATGAAACTAAATAAAAGTATCAAAAAAGTATCTTTCTGAAGAAAAAAGTATCCTGAAAAAAAGTATTTAAAAAGTAGCCTTTCTGAAGCAGTCAAAAAAGAGTTTTTTAAATAAAAAACAAGTGTAAAAAATAAACCAAAAAAACGTATTTGAAAGGAATCTCTTGCATAATTTTTAACAAAGTAGTTCAACTTTCAAACGATTAGTTAAATTTCTGACCAAATAATATTTTAATTTTTAATCAAAAATAGTTGAATTCAACGAAAAAGACGAAATTTAACAAAAGAATTGAATTTTCCACCAAGAAAAATTTTTCAGCCAAGAAAGAAAAACAATTTCAACCAATTTGTTGAAGTTTAAAAAAAAAGACGAATTTTCTACAAAGCAATTGAATTTTCAAGCCGAAAATATGAATTTTCAACAAAAAAGTTGATTTCCAACCAAATAGTTCTATTTTCTACCGAAATAGTTGAATTTTCAACCCAAAAAGACGAATTTTCAACCAAAAAGAATGACTTTAAGAAAATTGATATTAATTATTATATAAACGAATATTAATTAATGATTTTTTTTAAATAATGAGTTTTCAACCAAGTAGTTGAATTTTCGACCAAAAAAGATTTTAATTTTAAATCAAAAATTGTTGAATTCAACACGAAAAGTCGAATTTTCAACAAAACAGTTAAACTAGCAACCAAAAAAATGAATTGTTAACTGTTGAAAATTCAAGAAAAAAACGGTTACCCGTTTTCAAAAAAAAATCGACTTGAAAATTTTTTTTATAGATTGAAATGTTTATTTATTAAATTCTCCTTAGAAATCACTTGAAATTTCATTTAATTAAATATTTTTTTGTAATTCTTTGAAAACCCTTTAAAATCTTGAAATCTGGTTAAATTCCTTGGAATATTTTAAAATACCATAAACTCTTAAAAATCCTTTGAAATCCCTTGAAATTTATAAAATCCCTTAAATTTTGTTACATCCCTAGTAATCCCACAAAAATCGAGTAAAATCCCATAAAACATCTTGAAATCCGTAATATATTTTGAAACTCCTTAAAAAATTATGGAATCTTTCAAAATCCTCTGAAATCCCATAAAATATAATACAGCCGCTTAAAACTCTTTGCAGTATTTGATATTTTCTGAAATTCCTTGAAATCTTTTAGAATAAGGCTTTGAAATCCCTTGGAATCTGTTGAAATCGACTGAAATCTATTAAGAACCCTTGAATTATGTTGAAGTTCTCTGAAATCCTTGTAAAACTATCTAATTTTTTTATGGTCCCTTCATTCTATAAAAATTTCTCATGATCTTATGGAATCTAACTACGAAATTCTTGGAAATTAAAAAAAGGAAAGAAAAATAAAGCAACCTCCAAGCCCCCTTCCTTCTTTTTGTTCTCTTGTCTTTTTTATTTTTATCTTTTTTAAATCACAATAAAAAACATTCACAAAAAATCTAATAACGTTTCAAGGTTCATTGGTAGATTTTTTGTAAATGCTGTTTGATTGTGATTAAAAAAAAATAAATAAGACGAGAGATAAAAAGAAGGAAGGGGAGGTTGGTTTCTTTTTCTTTTCTCTTTTTTTCTCTTGGTTTTCTTAATTTGAATGGAGACATTCAAGAGTTCGTTGTTCAAACTTGATCGTTAGATTTTCTTGTTTTTTTTTTCATTTCCAAGAATTTCGCAGTTAAATTTGAATGTTGGGAGTTATAGACAAATCTAAATTTTTATTGATTCGAAATTTAATGTCTTAAACTTTTTTCTTATGGAATCTTAATTTCTTTTGAAATCCTATGAATCCATCAAATATTGTAAAAGTCCTTAAAATCTCTTAATATTTTGCAAATACCGTAAAAACTCCTTGAAATCAATGAAATCTCGTGAAATAATTTGAAATTCGTTATAAATTTTCAAATTTCTTGAAATTTTCTATAATCCTACAAAATTCTTTGAAATCTCAAGAAATTCCTCGAAATCTTTTAAAATATACTATGTATATTCTTTGAAATCCTTTAAAATTGGTTAAATCCCTTAAATCATTACAATCCTTAAAAATCTTTTGAAACCCCGTGCAATATATTGAAATCTAACAACTTTTTAAATTCCTTAAAAAATGTTTCAATATTTAAAGTCCTCTGAGAACCCATAAAATCCCATGAAATCCGTAGAAACCCCTAGAGGTTCCTTAAAATTTCATTCCATTTCATTTACTCCATAAAATCCCTTGAAATCCTTTGATGCCCTATTAAAATCTTCAAGTCCTTTGAGATCCTATTACATCGTCCTTAGGTCTTGCAAAATCCCTAAAAATCCCTTGAAATACTTTGAAATCCCGTCATTATCTTGAAATTTGTAATATCTCTTAAAATTTCTACAAAAATTTTTGAAACTTTGAAATCCCTCGGAATCTTTTGAAATACTCTAAAAGCTCCGAAACCCTTTAAAATCCTTTCAAGATCTTTGAAATCTCTTGAAATATTATTAAATCTTTTAAAATTGCTATTTTTGAGATGGCGGACATGTTATTTTAGCGAATTACTGAAGAAGTTTGAAAATATGTTCAAAGGCAAAGTGAAAAAATAGTTGCATTAGCGAGAAATTTGAGAAAATAGTAGCATTAGTGTCATTTTTAAAAAATAGTAGCTAAGTAGTTACATCGTTAGAAAAAGTGTCAAAAAGTGTCAACAGTATCGTGAGTCCGAGGCCAGGAATGGATAAAGAAGTTTTGTGCGATATGTATTCTTTGATATGCCAAAATTTCGAAAAATGTTCACACTGTAATTTCAAAATTTATGAAGATATGAGAATGACAACTGGATAAGGACCAAAAATAAAATTATTGCTGTACTACAAGATGGAAAATTGAGTAAAAATTATAGAAGTATGTGGCCATTATTTACAATGTTCCAGGGAAGTGAAAACATGTTTAAAAATATGCTTTTTACCACCACCGTGGTATGAATGAGAAATTATATATATATTATATATATTATATAAATTGTACCTTATCCAGTTGTCATTCTCATGTCTTCAATTTAAATCTAATTGTAACTCAAATATACATCAATTCCTTTATTTATATCAAATTTTTCCCCACAGGAACGAAAACCGACCTGAGGAGTGAAGAGAATTCGGATTTAATAACGACACACGAGGGAAAGAAAATGAGGAAAAAAATCAAAGCCTACAAGTATGTGGAGTGTTCGGCTATGAAACAGGAAGGTCTCAAGGAAGTTTTTACTGAAGCTTTAAAAGCAGTCTTAAAATCATCATCTTCAAGAAAATTCTGCTGCGTATAGTGAAATGAAATTACAAAAAAAAGAGGACTTTTCACGTTTCTTTCAATCCTTAGCGAAGAATCGTGAAGATCGAAGATTCCAAGGACTTTCGAGATTCGGATTATACCGACTCTGCCTAAGCTATAAATTATACACCAGTTGTATCAATCAGTAGCTTTTTACTCACAAGTGCCACATTGCCCTCGCATCACACTTATCTACTCGTGTAAATAATTATTATGATATTTTATACTATATTAAAGTATTTTGTAAAACAGTATTGAAATAAATAAGTGAATTCATATGCTTCTTGACATAAACAATATCAATTGTTTGGTATCATTCCAATAAACTAACTTTTCGATCTCAATCAATTTGTGATTTCTTTAACACATAAATTAAAAATTAGCGAGTAAATTATTAAACTATTCTAGCTTAACTTTGATAAACAGTTAGAACACAGCTTTTGATGATTTTGCTGATCTTCAGCGGACAAAAGTGTCCAAGATGGGCGTCAATTTTTGCTGGATAATTTTTCCGTAACCCCCTCGTCCACCGTCGAAATCTGATCGGTACTCGTCTCTTACCTGAAATAATCGACTCATAGAATTGGAATTTTTTCGAATTTAAATTAACCCGAGGGGCGAATCTTATGCAATCATTTGCAATCCCTTGTAATCCCATGAAATCTCGATACAGTCCCATGAAATTCTTTACAACCCCTTGCAATCCCATGTATATCCATGCAATCCTTTGCATATTAATGCAATCTTTTACAATCCCTTGTAATCCCCCCTTACGAAAAAATATTATAGGAAATTCAGTATAGGTCTAGAATGATTTTCCTGTAATGAATTTCAGATAATTTTTTCGCAATTCTAGAAAAATCATTATAACAAAATCAGTATAGAAATAAATAATGTTAAAATATTGAAAGAATTGATGCAAAAAATATAATTAAGGAATTCCAAAGAATCCCAGAAAATTTCCAAGGATTTTAAGCGACTTCGTCAGATTTCATACAAATTTCACGATATTTGAGATTATTTCAAAGAATTCCAAACATCAGAAGATTTTAGGGGATTTCAAAAGATTCCAACAGATTTCGAGGGACTTTCACGGATTTGAAGGCTTTTAAAAAGATTTTCTAGGAGTTGTAAATATTTCAACAAATTTTAAAGGATTTCATCGGCTTTCATCGGCTTTAACAAAGTTTCCACGGATTGCAACGAATTTCCTAAGATTTCGAAACATTTCAAGGGATTTTAGAGGATTTCAAATGTTTTCAAACATTTCCAGGGATTTTAAGGGATTTCCAAAGTTGCAAGGGATTTTAAAGAATATCGTAGGATTTTCAAAGACTGCAAGAGTTTTCTAGAGAACTTTTGAAAATAAATTAAATGATATAAAATTTCAAGGGATTCCTAGCGATGCCAAACATTTCATGGGACTTTAAAGGTATTTCAAGGAATTTCACAAGATTTAAAGGATTTTATTAAATCTCCAAAAATTTCAAGGGATTTTAAAGACTTCTAGAGATTTAAACGGTTTTTTACAGAGAACTTTAATGAATAAGTTTAATTTAATTTATATTCAAGGGATTTCAACTAACTACTACTTAATTTAATGGATTTTTGCGATTTTCAAAGATTCCGAGGGAAATTCTAAAGGAATTTCTCTAAAGGAGAAATTCTAAAGGATTTCAAGATACTTCAAAAATTTTAAGAATTGAAAGAACTTAAGAGTTGAAAGAAAGATTTTTTTTCACGGAATTTCACAAGATTTAAAGGATTTTATTGAATCTTGAGGATTAGAAAGATTCCCAAGATTTCTAGGGATTTTTTTCTAGATTTTTCTAGATAAATAAATTCTAGAATTTCACAAGGTTTAAAGGATTTTATTGAATCTCCAATGATTTCAAGGAATTTCAAAGATTTCTAGGGATTCGAACGGTTTTTTTTAGAGAACTTTAATGAATAAGTTTAATTTACATAATTTATATTCAAGGGATTTCGAATGATGTTTACTTATTTTAATGGATTTTCAAGATTCTCAAATATTTCAAGGGATTTTAAGGGATTTCAACGAATTTCTAGAGAACTTTAGGGAATTAATTAAATTTATCTTTCCAGAATTTTTAACAAGTTCAAGAGATATGAAGGAATTTAAAAAATTTCAAAGGACTTCAAACATTTTAAGTTATTTTGAAGAATTTTGTAGGATTTCCAAAGATTTCAAGGAATTGAAAAGAATTTCACAAGATTTGCGGGATTTTTTAGAACCACAAGTATTTTTAAGATTTTAGGGGATTTTACAAATTGCAAGGGATAGGAAATAAATTAAATTTATTTTTAAGGGATTAAAATGATTTCTACAGATTTCTAACCATTTCAAAGACTTAAATGGAATTCAAAAGGGGTTAAAAGATTTCAAGGAAATTCTATGGATTTTAACAGATTTCAAAGATTTGACAGGATTTAAAAATATCTTCAAAGGTATCAAGGGATTTCAAGAGACTCCAAGGATTTTCATTGATTTAAATGAAATTTCAAACGATTTTGAAGATAACAAGGGAATTTACAGATTTTTGCTGTGTAAAGTTTATTTGTAAAGAATCGATATTTTTGTGCATACTACTTCCATATGAGATTATGAGTGGTCTAAAATAAATCGTTCCTTTGTAGTTTATCTACTTTTTATATTAATTCCGTCAATATTTTTGTATTATTTATTCCAATGCTAATTATTCTATAATCACTTTTCTATATAATGATTTTCTATAATTAATTTCATATAATTCATGGAATCTTTTGCAATCTCATGCAATATTTTTTAGTCACATATATGCAATCTTGCAATCTAGTGTACACCAAAAACCCGAGTAATTAACCCCTCGAATTTATTACCTGAAATAAGAAAAAATCTTATCGAAAGAAAAAATAACTCACTTGGCCACCAGTTTTTCCTCGACCGTATTGTCTGCCTTCGATGAAGCCAGCATCCCAATCCGTTCGAATAATCCGATCATCTAGCCGAGTTCCATTTACATATCTCATACAATTTTCTGCATCACTTCTGATGTAATATTCAATGAAGCAAAATCCACAGGGTGTCTTTTTGTATTTATCAAGGCCCATGATAATGCGCTTAACGTCACCGCATTTTGAGAAAAGTTCGTAAATTTGTTCCTCGGTCGTGAAGAAAGAAAGATTCCCCACGTATAAGGTTGTGGAATTTCTCAAGAGTCTATCCTGTTCTGCACGAGAACCCTACAGGAAAGAACAGAAAAATTGCTTAACATATTTCAGTTGAGTTTTTAGTTTAGCAAAAGTTACTTAATTCTTTTTTATTTAAATAAAAAATTAAGTTGGTATCTTAAAAATATTTACTAAGAAATCTTGTTTCTAATAATACAAATTCTATTAAAGTATTTAGAAATTCATTTGTATCACAATATTTATTGGAATTTAAAAAATATATAAATTAGCACCGATTTCTCTAAAATTTGAGTGCGTATAAGTAGTTTTCTTCAATTATCAATTTTGTAAATATGTTTAAAAATAATGAAACATAATAATGAGAATTTACACACTGAAATAATGGTACACAAGTGGCCTCTCCGGTATTTTCCCCATCTATAACAAAGATCTTCTGTGTAAAAAAAACTTTGCAAAAAATATTATTACGTACGCTGTATTTTTTTCCTCAAAATTTAACAATGTTGAATGAGAACAGGGTCTACCCGACAGATGATTCAAGATTCCGGTCATTTCCCGGTCAGTTGTTACTTTTTCTCGGTAAATTTAAAAGAGTTTAAAAGCTTTGAATGATGTCAAACGATTTTTAAGATTTCAAGAGATTTCTAAACATTCTAAAATATTTCAAAGATTTCTGATTCGAAACATAGAATTTTGTAAAAGAATTATAATTCTGAATTTGAACAGGTATTTTGTCTTAATTCCCTTCTTCTAAATAAGCATTAAACTAATTTTCCAAAATTCTAGTTCCATATAAAAAATTCTCTGTTTCAAGTCAAATAATAATTCTTAACGAAAATTTTCTGTCCTAAGGTCTAAATTATAATTCTTTACAGAAATCCTCTGTTCCAAAGTGAAAATTATCATTCTTTACGTAAATTCTCTATTCAAAGTCACAATTACATTTATTTCCAAAAATTCCCTGTTCCAAGTCCCTTTTTCTCAAATTTGGAAGATGGAAGTTTCAAATTCTCGCAAATTTCAATATGCAGAAAAAAGAATTTCTAAATTCAACCAAATATTTATTTTTAAAAAGGAATTTTCAAAATCTGATGAATTCTGACTTAGAACAGGGATTGTTTTTGTAAATTCTCTTTTTATAAATGAGAATTAAAATTATTTTCTAAAATTTCGCATTCTATAATAAAAATTACGTGTTCCAAGACAAAATTATCATTCTTTTTTAAATTCCTGTTCCAAAGTCACATTTATAATTCTTTACGGGATTTTTTTTAGATTTCATTAATTTATTCTCCGTCCAAACTCAGAAGTATAATTCTTTTAAAAATTCCTATACCAAGTCACAATTAAATTCATTTCCAAAAGTCCCTGTTCCAAGTCAGAATTATATTTATTTACAAAATTTTCTATTATATTTCAGAAGTATAGTAACTTTCCTTTTTCCAAAATTTGGTAGAAAAAAGTTTCAAATTGTGACGAATTCTGACTTGGTATAGGGTTTATTTTAAATCCCTTCTTCTAAAGCAGAATTAAAATTATTTTCAACAATTCCCTGTTCCAAAGTCAAAATTACAATTCTTTTCTGAAATTCCGTGTCCCGAAGTAAAAATTATAATTCTTCATGGGAATTCCCTGTCCTAAACTAAAAATTATATTTCTTTACTGAAATTCCATGTCGCAACTTAAAATTTTAATTCTTTTCGAAAACTTCCTTTTCCAAGTCAGGGTAAATGTAATTCTTCACGTGATTTTTAAAAAATTTTCTTTTATTTATTCCCTATCACAACCCAGAATTATAGATCTTTTAGAAAATGTACTGTCTCGAAATCGAAGTTATATTTTTTTACCGAAATCCCCTGTCCCAACTCAGAATTATAATGCTTTTAGAAAATTCACTATTTCAACTCAAAATTAGAGTAGTAAAATAATTATATGAAACCACTTTTAACTTGAATATTAGTGCATTCGAGAGAAAAATGCCGTTTACACTGAATCAAATTCCCAGTCATTTCCTGGCTTTTTCCCGGTGAAAGAAATTCCCAGTTTTCCCGATTTCCCGGTCGACACCCTGGTGAAGCCCTAGACAATTTTAGAATTAGATTATCTAAACTGCATCATCTTAAATTTGTAAATGTTCGAAATTGAACACTGCAATCTCAAATAATTTTAAATTATTAAGTTTTTGTTGATTCTGAATAATGAAGATTTCCCCTATGGAATAAAAAAATCCCCACTACTCCATGATCAAAACTGAATTTTCTAAAGCTCAAATTTGTAAGGTGATTTTATTCGCATCGTTCGTCTTCCTGTCACTTTCATCCGCTTTTTCTCGTAAACTAATTTTCGGCCGTAAGGTGGGTTTCCTCGTTCCACGTCACATGTGGTACAATTTAAAAAATTCCCAATCAAAAAATAAATTTAGTGACACTTCTCGGTGTCGAAATTGATGACTTTTTGGAGGCGGCATTATCTGGACTTCATAAATCATTAAATTTATCCTGAAAATAATTTCGAGGGAAAAAAACAATAAATCGTGCTGAACGATTTTTAAATGTGCAAATGGCTTTAAATCCAAAATAACCTAAAAAGATAGTATTTACATGAAAGATATATTTTTTGAAGGTAACATAAAAAACTGTATGTCATAAGTATTTTCAAATGAAAAAAAAAGATATTTATGGCAAATGTTTAAACGTAAACAAGAATATAACCTGAAAAACAAAGAAAATTGTTATAACGGTTATAACTTAAATTAGGATCGCATTTTGCATGTATACAGAAACTATATTTGATAACGTTCGAACAGAAGAGTGTTTTACTGATAAAGAAACAGGAAATTTATATTAAACTTACCTTAAAATGCTGGTCGCGATACGAACTCAATTCGACTGACGGGGACACAACGTTCATTCTTCCACAAAATTGCTGCAAACTTTATTCGCAAGAAGAGAAAAACGAACTAAATCTAGAAGTCAGGAAGAGAATGGAAAAACTCTGGACTGCTACGAAATATTTTATAAAAAACAAATCACTTTTCTTCTTTTCCTTCTGAATACAAACATTTGAGAAACTACAACACATGACGAAAACACAATGCGCATGCGAGAATGAAATTTTAGTCTGCTTAGCGCTGAAATTTAAAACCGTATAACTGCAATTTTCATTTTTTTTATTAGTGTATGGTATTATATTGTAATAATATTGTATAAGGAAAACAAAGAAAAACTCTCTATATTTTGGAAATTCGTAAACAAGATTAGGAATAGAATCAAGATTCGAAGTAGGAGATGCGAATACAATATTCCAAAAATTAACAAAAATTTAGTAAAGTCCATTTTTATATTTCAGAATATTAATATATACAAACATACATCCCTTAAAAATTCGATATTTAGTCTGGAATTGACAATTCACTATAAAAGAGAATCTTTTCAAAACAGGTAAAACTACTGTTTTTGCAAGTTAATCTTTAAAAAATTCTTCTTCGGCAATATCAATATCCGGATGAGAAAACGAAAGTTAATTCGTTAAATTCTTGAAAGACATTCTTTCGAGTAAACTTTAACTTAAACTAATTACTAGCCGGTCGTTTGAGGTTCACCGAACAAACGTGTCAGAAAGAGGAGTCACTTTTTGTTGAATTATCTTTCCATATCCACCTCGACCGCCGTCAAAATCTGATCGGTATTCGTCTCTTACCTAAAAAATAACCAAGAGGATTAGAATTCGGAGAAACTTTTTGTGAAATAATAAAATCTCTATTTGTATCAGAAAGAAAGAAAAACGTACTTGACCACCAGTTTTCCCGCGACCGTATTGTCTGCCTTCGACGAATCCTGCGTCCCAATCAGTTCGGATAATCCGATCATCTAGCCGAGTTCCATTTACATATCTCATACAATTTTCTGCATCACTTCTCAAATAGTACTCGAGAAAACAAAAGCCGCAGGGCGTTTTCTTGTATTTATCGAGACCCATTATGATACGCCTGATGTCGCCACATTTTGAGAAAAGTTCATAAATCTGTTCTTCGGTAGTGTAGAACGAAAGATTTCCGACATATAAAGTCGTGGAATTTCTCAAGAGCCTATCTTGCTCCGCACGAGATCCCTGGATAATAATTACATTTTAATTTTATTGAGTGTCAACATTTTTGATTCAAGTCACTTTAATCTCAGAATTACCGATTACAGAAGCTTTCAAAAATCTAATAAAAAGGAGGCAGCAGTTTGTTAAAACCCACAAAAATTCACTATAATAATCTTTCAATTCATTCATTCATTCATGTCAATGTGACAGTTTACTACTATACATCAGTTTGACATATGTACAATAAAATGGTTCGTTCTCCTACTTGATGCAACATAAGTTGTTCCCCTTGTATGGAAATGCTTTATCGTTGAATTTCAATTTAATAATTTAAAAAATTGGAATGCACGATTTGAAAATTTATCATTTTTAACGACTGGTTTCAAGATCGTAATATAAGAATGCTTCAATTTTTAAACAAAGTTTGAGAGTGTTTGATTGTTAATGCTTCAAGTTTGAATTCATTATTTTTGAGTTTCCAATTAGAAAGTATATAACTTTCAACGTTTTTAGAATAATTAAACTTTAGAGGTTCACAATATTTTGAATTCTTAAATTTTGAAAGGTGAAAATGACAGTAATTTTTTTTGGAACAGAAATCACATTTTTAGTAAAAAAATCTATCCAACCACTTTGAATGTCACTTGATACTACATTATATGATACTTAATAATATTTATCATCTTCAAAATTTCTATGATTTCAATTTAAAGTTATAGTTTTGAATGCGCAATTCTAAAACAGTTTAATCTTTAAGGCCTTGAAACTAATGTTCTTTTTTGCTTTAAAAGCTTAAATTCGAAAATATTTGGTTTGAAAGTTCTTAATTTTTTAAGGTTTCCAATTTCAAATTTCACAAGTTTGTGCAATTTTGAATGTTTTATTTTGAAATAGTGTCTAACTCGGAAGTAAGTAATATTAGATGATAGTTTATGAAGACAAAACTTTGTCGTTGGGACACATATTTACAGAGGAGGAGGGTTAAAAAATCAACATTCTATTATTTATTCTTAAAAATAAGCATTCAGTAGGTCTTGAACCGATAATATTCTCATCAAAAATGTATGACTTTTAATATCAATTTAAAAAAAATGTTGTTCTCACTGAATTGAAATATTCCCAAATTGTTAATAGTTTCAAATTCAAATATTAAAAATATCAGGTCATTTTTTACGTAATAAAAATTTAAAATTCGAACTTCAGAAGCGTTCTCTTTGAAACATTCAATTTAGATTGCAATTTCAAATTGTCAATATTTAATCGCTTTGAACTGAAAATTATTCAAATTCGAAAGTTGCAATAAAATTTTTAATTATTCCATTTTGAACGCTTTCAATTAGAAATAATACAATTTCAATTCCTTCAAAATTAAATGATCCAATTTTCAACATTCTTATCTGAAATCATTCAATTTTGAACGTTTTGATATTGTCCTATTTTCGAAATTTTGATATGAAATCATTCAATTTCGAGCTTCTCACTTCAACATAAAACTTCAATTTTAAAGGCTTTGAATTAGAAATGATACAATTTCAACTATACTTTCTGATAAGATTTTCCAACCTTCAAAATTTTAGTCTGGAGTTTTTTAATGTTGAGAGCTTTTGAATTAAAATTTTTCAACTTCACATCATTTAATTTTAAACGCTATTATTGAGAAATGATACAAGTTCAATTTCTTTTCGTTCCATTCAAAATAATGTCCTTTTTTCAAAATTTTGCCTAATCTAGATTTGTTTAATCTGGAACGTTTTCAATTCAAAATCGTTCAATATATTATTTTTAAATTTCAAACGCTTTCAACTCGAAATTATTAATTATTGTTTCAAACATTTAAAAACTCTTAATACTTAAAAATTTGTGATTATGAATTTTTATTAGTTTATGTTTTTAATATTATACAATAAAAATTCAGGAACGTAAATGCGCGCATGGCACGCATGCATTTACTGCTAGTTTTAAAATTAATATACACACATACTTTATTTTTAATGAAGAATTTATGATATTATACAAAAATCATGAATTTCCTTGATTTCCAGGTTTTTTAGACCACTGAACACCATGAAAATGTTATGGAAACTGGGAATAAAGCTGACTAAAATTAAATATTCTGCAGCAGAAAAAAAATATTTCGCCATTCGAAATAAACTAACCTTAAAATGCTGGTCTTTGTAGGAGCTTAGCTCCACAGATGGAGAAACAACAGGCGAAAAAATGCTCATTTTTAGCTACAAACGTCTTTCTTCTATTGATTATCACGAAATAATCAGATTGTCAGTTGGCGCAGCTGTAAGTAGACTAAACTCTAAATTTCAAACACGTGTAAAAATGCTAAAGTTAATTTCAAGAAAAAAAAAAGATGACACAAAAAAAGGGCAAGATTTCGAAAACCGCCTTAATGTTCATTCTGATAGGGTTTTTTCAAAGGGAAAAACGAATCAAACGCTTATATCCTAAACATTGGAATGGGGTAGGTGCCTGACTTAAATTACTTATGTGACCAGTCACAGGGGAGACTCACCTCTACGAGGTGTTGGAAAGGGGTAGGGATGTGACTCAAATTATTTCTGTAACCAGTCACAGGGAACCTTCCCTCCCCCCACGAGAAGATGGAAAGGGTTAGGGGTGTGACCTAAATTATTTCTGCGACCAGTCACAGGGGTGCCCTTTCGCCCCCGCGAGGCGTTGGAAAGGACTTGGGAAGTGACCTACATTATTTGTGTTATTAGTCGCAGGGGTGCCATCCCGCCCCAACGAGACGATGGAAAGAGGGGTGTGAGCTACATTATTTCTGTGACCAGTCGTAGGGATGCCCTCTCGCACCCCTCGAGACGTTGGAAAGGGGTAGGGGTGCGACCTACATTAATTCTGTGAGTAACCACAGGCGTATCTACGCGCCTATCTCGAAAACTATTCGAGGACTATTCGAGGTATCGATTTAAAAGTTTCAGATTCGTGTTCCTCGCAAAAAATACTATCGGAATCCATATTAAGAAATTATGTAAATTAAAAACAGAAGTTAATAATTTTAACATTAAAAATCTATATCTCGAAAAGCATTCGAAATATCGATTCAAAAACTTTAGATTCGTGTTTCCCGCAAAAAATCCTATAGGAATTCGCACTAAAACTTTGTCACCACAGATACTGTGATCTGTCTGGCGCCGGAAAATAAATATAAGAACAAACCAAACTACACCAAAACTCCTAGAGTAAAGGAACCATACGTCAAGAAATTAAGTAACTTTTATTTTTGTATTTAATACTTTTTTATGTGCGTTCACAAAAATAACTTCAAATAAACTACTTTAAATTCACTTAAATTAATGCATGGTGTCTAATGCTCTGGGAAATCCAGGAAATATATATCTTAGAATATACTTCAATATCAAATTTGTATTTTCAACTAAGCGGACTGACTGCAGATTGAAATAAAAAAAAAATTGTGTTTTACAATATAATTTTACAACAGTTACAATTTTAAAGAATTAATTATATTTAATGGTACGATTGTACGTGAACTAAAAACTTTAATTTCACAAGCAATATATCAGAGCATCGAAAATTCAAAGCATTAAATATTAAATTACAACAAAGTTGAAATTTGGAAAACACCTGAAACTTGAAGGGCTTTGAACTATTGAGTTTCCAGATTTGGAAGCGTTTAAATTTGTTATGAAGGCTCCGAAAATTCGTATAACAAACGTAATAATAGCATAGGTAAAATTACGTTATGAAACCTTTTCAACAAACCTCATACTTACAAAAAAAAAATTATATACACATATAGATTTAATAAATTTATATAAAAAACGTTGAGGAACTAAAGGATAAATCGGAAAAAACAACTTATTTAATAATAAAATATTTCTGTCATAGACAAACTAACCTTAAAGTGCTGATCTCGATAGGAGCTCAACTCCACAGACGGTGTAACTGGTGAAATAATGCTCATTTCCTGCTGCAGCCACAGAAAGTTTGATTTGCTAATTAGCCACTAATTGTTTACTGAAGTCTAATTGCAGGAAAATCTTGCGACAAATGCTGCAAACCCCCAAAATTAACACCAATTGACACGAAACAAAAGCGTCTCGTCTAGTTTTCCCGGAAACAACTGCTGTCATCTCTATGGAACTGCCAAAGTTTGCCGTCCGAGGCGCGCATCTCCAAAATTTACTTTTTGACCTTTTTGCAAAATGTCATGACAAATTTCAAAATTTTTAATTCAAAATGTGATCGTTTTCATTAAAAGAGAGAAACCTTCAAAATCTACAGACCGAAACTGAATTATGAACAACTTCGTCCACAAAATTTTGGAATTTACGATTGGAAATGTATTTGGAAGAGACATAACCTGCAGGGAACCGGTTCACCGCTGTGATAGTTATCAGCCTGGCACTTTAGTAGAATTTGGAAGAACTGCTGTAAAAGTAAAAATAATACGATAAATTTTACAAAATAAATGAACAAAATAAATGTTAGACAAAAACTAGAGCAGGGAGAATAGACATAACCTCATAATTTTGACTTCCTAGTTATCTCCGTTTCCTTTCACTGCTCTCGTGTTTTAAAAAAGTACAAAAGATAAAAAATTTTTCCTAATTTGCGAATTTTAAAATTCGCAATTTTTGCGCATGCGCAATTGACCGGAAGTTTCTTCAGTCACGGGAGTACGGGACTGATTTCTTGTTCTCACCTTCTGTCACGTCCATGATGTCTTTCGTTGGAAAAAAATAAATTGAAAAGCTAAAATAAACAAAATAACGTTGTATATGGTTCGTTTAAGAAAAAAAACTAAACTATTTGACAGTGACAGTCACGAAATAGTGATTGAAGAAGCAGTGATGTACGTGAATGGATATTTTGAAAATTTGTAAAATTAACATAGGAGTATACTTGTTTTTGAAATTAATTTTTTTTGAGTCTTTTAGTTCCCGCAAATTCGTAAACAAAACTATTTAGCTGAATTGGTCGAGTGTATTATAATACACAGTTTTGTACATAGCAACAAAATGAAGGTAATTACTACAATATTATGCAATATTTGCTATTTAGACGAAGGTTAACTTATTTTGGAACGCAAAAGTTTGTAAAGCACAATTTCCAATTTCACGTGCCAAAAAGCGACTTTACAAATTTCTCATTTTAGAGAAAAATTATCATGATTCATCGCCTTAATTACTAATGTATAGTTATGGAGTACTTTTTATTTTTAAATCAAAGGTGTTTTGCTAGTCAGAATATTTTTAAAAGGATTAGAAAATAAATATTTATAACCTTAAATTCGACAAAAAGCAATGTGCCCTTTCAGAAATTTATACTTTTTGAAACTTTCAGCTGAAAGTTTTCAAAGTCAGTCAAAGTCAGTGAAACTTTAGCATTTTTAGCTATATTTATAATAATTATAGACAGAAAATGCCTAATTTACATTCAAATTGGGCTTTTCAATTTCAAAAACTACATCTTACTTTAAAAAAAAGTGTCAAAACTGTTTTAATATCGAATAAACTGAGCCAGAACATAACCAATAAAAATATCAAAGTTTGAAATTTTTATCATGATTGATAATCATTCAATTCAAACACTTTTTATAAATTTTGTGCATAAGACTTATTTATATTTTATACATTATTTTATCGTTATTTTCTGTCATTTCTTGTAAAAAATATTCATTTTTTACCAAAGGAGATGAATTTTTTATAAGAAGGTTGAATTTCTAAAAGAAAGATGAATTTTCAGCCAAGAACTTTTCTACAAAAAAGATGAATTTTCAATCAAGAGGGACGCATTTTCAACAAAACAGTTGGATTTTTGACCAATTGGTCGAATTCTTAAACAAAAAAACATTAAAATTTAACCGAAAACAATAGCATTTTGAACCAAAAAGTTGAATATTCAGGCAAAGAAGACGAATATTTTAGATGGCAGTTGAATTTTTAATCCAAAAGGAAGTATTTTCTATCCAAAAAGACGAATGTTCAAGAAAACATCCAATTTTTCACCATTATAGATGAACTTTTAACAAAATTATAAAATTTTCAACAAAATAGTTGAATTTTCAACTACAATGTTGAGTCTTCGACAAAAAAGTTAAATTTTCAGGAACGAATTTCAACTTTCAACCAAGTTGGTCAATTTTCAATCAAAAAAGATTACTTCTCAACGAAAAATATAATAGTTATAATGTTTCAACCAAAAAAAAAAACATTTCAATTTTAAATCAAGAACAGTCCAATTTGAACAAAAAAGATTTTAATTTTAAATCAAAAACAGTTTAATTTTCTACCCGAAAATATGAGTTTTCTACCAAAGTAATAGAATTTTCAACCCAAAACGACGAATTTTCAACAAAACAGTTGAATTTTCAAGCCAAAAATGGAAAAGTTAAATTTTCAGTTAAAAATTAATTTTCAAACATAAAAAAAGGGAATTTTCAACAAAATAGTTGAATCTTCAACCAACAAAATTAATGTTTAACAAAGTAGTTTAACTTTCAACCTAGTAGTTGAATTTTCAACCAAAAAAGATAAATTCACAGTGAAGAATATAATAGTTGAATTTTCAACAAAAAACGACCAATTCTCAACCAAAAAATCGAGTAGTTAAATTTTCAGTTCTAAAAATTAATTTTCGAATAAAAAAAAGAACGAATTTTCAATAAAATAGATAAATCTTACAAACCAGTAAAATGAATTTTTAATCAAGTAGTTCAACTTTCAAACAAGTTGTTGAATTTTCAGCGAAAAATTTAATAGTTTTAAGATTCACCTCTTTGGTTGAAAATTCAATTATTTGTTTGAAAATTACCTTTTTTGTTGAAAACTCATACTTTTGGTAAAAAATTAAGTTGTTCTGATAATAGAAAATTCAAATATTTGGTTAAAAATAAAACTATTTTTTTGAAAATTTAACTGTTTGGTAGAAAATTAACTTTTTTATTGAAAACTGATATTTTTGTTAAAAAATTAAACTATTTGGTTAAAAATTAAACTATTCTTTTGAAAATTTAACTTTTTGTTAGAAAATTAACTTTTTTGTCGAAACATATTTTTGTGTTGAAAATTCGTCTTTTTGGCTTGCAAATTGAACATTTTGGGAGAGAATTAAACTATTCGATTGAAAATTAACATTTTAGTTTCGTTAAAAATTTTATTGATCATACATTTTGCATTTTGAAACTTTCAAAGTGAAGGTTTCTAAATGAAACTTTCAGCAGCACATTGCTAAAAAATTGTATCTACAGTTTTTCTGAAATAATTAAAAAATTTCAAGTTGTGATGAATTTTGGTTTTAATTATGCATAATTTGAATAAATTTTTGTATTTAAAACATTTCAGACTGGAATGACCTGAAAAGGTCGTGATTTTTAAAAAAGAATTATGTGTATATGCACTATATATCTTGAGTTTAGAATTATTTTCTTTTTCTGTATTTACAGCTATTAATGATTTTTTTGCATAAAGTTTTTCAAGAAATTTCTGATGCCTTGTGGACTTTGCTCGGCTGTGCCGGTCTTGAAACAAGCTCCATCCGATGGCCCAAAACCTTGTTGCAACGATGTTCAAGAAAAAAATCTAATTCGACCCTCAGATCTTCCAATTTACACTATCGACGAATGTACTAAGAATATTCCATGGTAAAGCGCAAGTAATTCATGACTAAATTCTGTTAAATTATTCTTGCTTAAGACTATTGAATATTAACAGCAGGTACTGGAAATAGAATTTTTTAATAAAATAGTGTTATTTTAATTATCCTTGTGTAATGGAGATTTTAATATTATCATTTCTATTTCTTACAGTCTGATTTAATATAATTGTCATTAATTTACTTTGCAACGTGGCCTACAAAGTTCAATCAGATTTTTAATTATCTCTAGAACATATTTAACAAGCTTAAATTTAAACGGTTTAAATTTTTAAAACGTTCTGTCATTTATATAATCAGGGTGTCTATCTGACGATGAATCGGGAAAACCGGGAATTTTGTCCACCGAGAATTTGATTCAGTGACCGTGATTTTTCTCGAATGTACTAATATGCAAATTAAAAGTGCTTTCATATATTTTGTTACTCTAATTCTAAGTTGGAAGAGGGATTTTGTTAAAAAATAATAATTCTCAGAACAGGGAATTTCCTAAAAGATTTATAATTATGAGTTGGAACAGGGAATAAATAAAATAATTATATAAAAAATTCACGTTAAGAATTACAATTATCCTACCTTGGAACATGGAATTTTCGAAAGGATTTATAATTTTAGATTGCGACATGGAATTCCAGTAGTTGGAATTGGAATTCCAGTTTGGATTTGGGACGAGGAATTTCCATGAAGAATTATCATTTTTACTTTGGAACAGGGAATTTTAGTAAAGGATTACAATTTTGATTTTTGAACATAGAATTTCGTAAAGAATTATAAGTTTAACTTTGGGACAGGCAATTTTCGTAAAGAATTAGAATTTTTATTTTGGGACAGGCAGTTTTCTAAAAGAATTATAATTCTGAGATAGAAGTAAAAATTTCCTCAAAGAATTATAATTTTTACTTTAGGATGGGGAGTTTCCGTAACGAATATTATAATTTGACTCGAAACAGGAAATTTTTGACATGAAAAATTCTGATTTAGAAGAAGAGAATTTAACAGAAATGCCGGTTTCAAGTTGGAATTCCTCATAATTGGAAACTTTCCTCTTCCAAATTTTGGAAAAATGAAGTTACTATATTTCTCAATTATAATAGAATATTTTATGAATAAATATAATTTTGACTTGGAACAGGGAATTTTGGACATTAATTTAATTGTGACTTGATATAGAGAATTTCTTAAAAGAATTATAATTTTTAATTTGGACGGGGAATAAATAAGTGCAATATAAAAAAAACTGTAAAGAATTGTAATTTTGATTTTAGAACAGGGAATTTCTTAAAGAATTAAAATTTTGTCTTGGAACAGATAATTTTTGACATGGAACGGGAAATTTTGGAAAATAATTTTAATTCTGATTTATATTTTAAGAAATTTACAAAACCAATCTCTGTTCCAAGTCAGAATTTATTACACTCTGAAAATTCCTGGTTCCAAATCAGAATTTGTTTGAATTTAAAAATTTTTTTTTTTACAAATAAAAATTTGCCAGAATTTGAATCTTCCCTCTTTCAAATTTTAGAAAAAAAGGAAATTATAATATATTTCTGAATTATAGTAGAAAATGCTATAAATAGGTATAATTCTGACTTGCAACAGGAAATTTTTGGAAACAAATGTAATTGTAACTTTGAACAGGGAATTTTTTATATGGAACGGGAATGACCGGGAAATTAAAATCATCCTTCGGGTAGACGCCCTGATAATTTATAAAATACACGCAAACTCTATGTACCCCTCTAATCGACTTTGTTTAGTAATTTAATATTTCATTTGTACTGTAAATATCTTATTGAAACTTCGTTTCCACAAAATATTCAACTTCTTCATTTCAGCGAATTTTTTTAGTGCTAAGAATGAAGACAGTAGACCTTCCATCCTGGAACAGGGCTTTGGAAGTATTCGAAAAAGTGTCATGGGTGTCGTTTCACAATATGAACTGGTTACTGATACTGTTAGTAACAAGATCAGCACAGGAAAAGAACACAGCGCGCGTGAGTGAAAGAAAGTTATGAAACGAAATCAATTTCGATCTTTACTTTGAAATTTTTAAATTTTCAAGAATCAAATACTAGTTATAAATTATAAAGATTCTTTTTATATTCTTGTAGTGGAATTTTCCTTTTTTTTATCTATCAACCTGCCTAAAAAATATAAATGTATCAAAATGAAAAGATTTTATTTGTGATCCGTGTCAGTTCTCGTCGATTATCTTCGTGATGACCCAAGTCCTTTGCCTCGGGTTGGTGCGATTACTGTTGGAGGCTTGCTCGGATTTCTGTTAGGAATTCGAGGAGGAAAATTCAAGAAATTAGTTTACACCAGTGCAGGTTCTCTATCCGTTGCTGCTTTCATTTATCCTTCCCAAGCACGAGATGGATTAGATCTAGCGAAACATTACATCAGTATTGGATATAACTTCGTTTATGGCGGTAAGAATCCGATAAACAAAATTTCGTGTCAAATCTTTGTGTAGCAATACTATTGATATTTCATATTCAATCTTTTATTTAGAAAAGGAATCTCCTCCTCCTCCTCCAGAAGAAATTCCTTCAGAATGTTGACCTTCTGAAAGAAGAACCTATTCCTTAATCCATAGAAATGCAGTTAAATTGGAAATTAACACGTGACATATTTCCTCTTCCTCAGTCCTCTAGTAAATTTTGTAAACTAAGACACTTTGTATAGAGGCAAAATCACCACTGTAATATTTTTTCTTTTTTTTACCTTAGTTTTGTAATTTTAATTGTTAAATCTGTTAAATTGATCATTCTTTTGTATTCTTCTATCTCAGTGAAACCCGGAGATTCAAATCAATTGGAAATACACTGGCCACAATTGCCAACTTCACTTTCGGAGGTTGGAGATATAGTTGTTGATGTCGGTTCATCTGCCGCTAGCGCTGTCGTAAATTTGACGATTAAAGCTATAGAAGCCGTGAAACAAAACGAGGTAGCTTAAAGTTTGAATGATAAATTCTTATATGATTAAAAAATAAATATAAAATCCAGTTTTAATTTATTTTGTTTTTTCAAAAATTAAACTGTTTTTTTTTCCAGGCCAAACCTGAAGAACCAATGTCCAAACCAAAGACAAGTTAAACCTAAAATCGCTGGTAGTCGAGCTGCTGAAAAATTGAAAACATCCAAGTATTCTTAAATATCAGAATACTTACAACTAACTAATAACAGTATGTAAGAATTATTTACGATTTGTTAGACACGATCCTTCAAAATGAAATGTTTAAAAAACGCTTAGAATAAAACAATAAAATATCATTCTTGTTGTTTTCATTTTGTAATTATTTGAAGAAAAAAGAACTAGAAATTTCAAATAAAAAGACTTGGGATTATTCGTAATGTTATATTTACAACATTCATTCCATAATTTTTTTTAAACAAATTGTGAAACGTTTAGGTAGCGCAACAGTTTAAGAATTCGATTATTCGCTTTGTACGTGAATCATAGGCATATGAAATGTAAATAACTTTCTATCCAATATGACAGTATATTCTATTGATTTCTTAACTATGCTATTGCAAATACCTCTACAATGAACCATTTTACAAGAAAAAATATTAAAAGGTTGAATGATTACAAAGTCTTAATATACCAATGATCACAGACATATAGAAACTTTAAATATTTATCTCATTTTTATATCTCTGTTCCCACATGGACGTGCGCAAAATAAAGTCTGGTTCTCCCACAAAGGCCCTTCGAAAGTTTGAAACCTAAATTCTCTTACAGAAAATAAACTCCTAATTTGTCATTGTCTTTGAAAATTTGTTCGTTTTCTTCAAAATAAATGAACATTTAAGAGTCTATAAAAAACTAGAAGATCACACTAAAATATTTCATAAATGAAGTTAAATAAAAATCATTTTCAAAAAAAAAAAAAAAACAAAACAAAATGCGCATAAGAAAAAAAATGTACTGTATCGAAAATTTCACAAAATGGAAACTGGTTTCTCAATTATTAATAGTTATCTTTGATTATTAAAATTGCTCTAATCTGGAAAATTTTAGATTTGAGAATTACGATTTCCGTCAAAAATTGCCAATCAAAGAGCCTTGGAAGATTTTATTCCTGATACAGGAAAACACTAATTATAATCGAGGAGTCAAGTGCAAATATCAGTTTTTTTCCTGGAACAATATTATTAGTAAATTAAGTTTTTTCAATAAATTACCTTACAATAAATAACAATCTAAATATTACCTAGACAATTCGATAATCGATTTTAATTTTAGATTCGAATATTCCAGCGTACGCGGTAACATCTTTTTACAAATAACTAACATAAAAGTTCTATTTTACGAGCTCATTTACAACCGACTGTTAATCTACGTAAAACTGTAGTCTTTTGAAACTGAAGAGGTTTCTTTGCCCACGACTCCTCGTTCAAATCGAAAGGCTGTAATATTTGAAATTGAAGCACATTTATCGTAAAATCCTTTCAGCCTTATAAATGCGCCTTAGACGAAAATCATTTTTACGTCACATAATTTTGTGCTTCACGTCGAAAAATGATACGAAGTGTTCAACCCTTAAATGCACCAGTTCTATTAATTCACCTAATAGTTTTCCTAAAACAAAATAATACAATAAATTTTCCCGATTCTTTCTTTCAAAATTAACATTTCAATACATTTTTATATCACTGGAAATAAACTAAATTTTAGAAAAATCAACAATTTCTCTAGAGTGTGCAAGCAAAAAAAAGTTTTTGAATTTGGCACACTTTGCATTTAAGGGTTTTTGTTATGACGTTGAACGTACGTAAAAGTACATTTGCGCAAGTATGTAAAACTACATATATTTCATGCTATGCACTGAGATTATATCTACAAACTGTTTCTAGGGGATGGAGAAACTTATCTAAGCTGCCACGTGATCGATTACAATTAGATAATGAATACATCAAAGTTCGCTTGATTAAAATCTAGGCATTTGCACAAATCACATCGTTACCATAATTATTCAAATGCTGGAAGTTGTTCTGTACACGAGACATTTTCATTCGTCCATGACTCGACATTCTCATCACGAGCAGGCTTGTTGCATTTCTGCTTTGGCTGCTTTCAGTGCTGTGAAATTAAATTTAGAAGTTAACGTTTCATTCTCAATTTTAATATTATAAAAGATTTCTATAGCTTTTTTATCATCAAGGCGGGCACTGGCCATTCAAGACTAAACCATTTATAATTTGAATTATTCAAATGAACGACCAAATCCAAGCATATCCAAATTAACGAATTAAATGCGGAACAATTGTAAATTTGAAACTTTAACATTTTAAATTAAACATTCTAAACTGAAAAACTTCAAACTCAAACGTTCAATATTGTATAAAATAGAAGCTTTCAAAATTAAACAATTTCCAAATGAAAAATATTAAAAATTGTACCATTTTGAAGTAGAAGCCATCCAAATTGAACCATTTTTATTTTGAGGTCTTCAAAAATAAAAATTATTCAAATTTAATACTTTCCAACCGCGAGTGTAAAACATTAAAAACTGTTCAACTATTAAGACTCTCAATACTCAATTGTAACTTTTATAGCATCGAGCAATTAAAATTGTCTCAGTTTTAAATTTTCAATATAAGTTTACTCAATTTGAAACAATTTAAATTATAAATCAGATTAAAACTTACAGAGCATTAGGTTGGAATTTTCCAATTAAAAAACTTTTCTAATTCAAACGCTTTCTATTAAAAATTTCTCCTTTGAATTTAAATTAAAATTTGGTTATTTTGAGAGATTCAACTCAAAATGTTTCAATTTTACACATTACTAGTTTCAAACTGTACAACCTTAAATTTTTCAACTATTAAGGTTTTCAATTTGAAACTGATATCTAATTTTTAATATTTGAATTGAAAATTATAGAATTTGCAAGGATTTAAATTTATAAAATTTCAAATATTACACGTTTCAATTTCAAACAAATTTGTAAAATCTAAATGGGTTGAAATAAGTATTGCAAATCCAACAACTGATGTCCAATTTTTAATATCTGAATTTGAAATAGTACTGAATGTGCAAGGATTAACACTTCGAAAATTTCAGAAATTAATCCATTCAATTTGAAATAAATTTGCTAATATAGTAGGGTTCAAATAACAATATTGTTACTGATTATGGAAAGACGTTGAAATCCAAGTGTTTTTACGCCCGGGAATGTTGTATACATTTTTAAGGATTGAGAAAAAATAAAAATATCGTTTTCCAATACTCCAACGACTCGTTGATGAGTCGTTAGAGTATTGGAAAAAGATATTTTTATTTTTTTCTGAGATAAAAAAATTAATTTAATAGGACGCAAGAATAAACATGAATGAGATTTTGAAATAAAATTTGCAATGTTTGAAATAAAATTTACAGTATTTAAAAATTGTGTTAATGTTGTATCTGAGTGTACTTGAAATAATTTTCCAGAATAATGTAATATTAAGTAGGATACTAACCTTCTCGTTCCCGCCGCTTTAATTTTTTTCGACGCCTATCAATTCCTGCCAGTTCAACTTTCAGTGAGTTATAAGTTTTCCTTAGCTCGCTAAGTTTTTGTTGCAAAACAGCTATTCTTTGACTTCCATCCCACTCCGGATCTGTTGTAATAAACGAAAAATACATTTGTTATTAAGGACACAATTTAAAGTTTGATTAATGATCTAATGATCTTACAAATATATAAAAATAATAAAACCCAAAGATTTTTTAACCTTGGGTTATTCTAAGGGAGCGTCCATTAATTACGTAAGGCTTTTTTGGGTGTGAAGGGGTCTAGAAAATCTTACGAATCCTTACAAGGGAGGTGGGGGCGGGGGGTCCGAAAGCATTTCTTA
>JAUMHM010000087.1:11070203-11087908 GCA_032362435.1 Melikaiella ostensackeni | reverse complement strand
TTTAACAAAATAGTCTCGACTCAACTCTTAGAACGTAAAGCGAACGAACTTTCCTTGATGGCGTCTCGTACGCGACCCCCGTACCGACATTCGTGGGGATGCTGACACAACCCAGCCTACTCAGAGTGGCCACTAAGACCCCACCACCCCGCTCACCATCGCTAATTCTCGAACTACGATCAAACCTAAAAATATCAAATCCATTGAAGCCTAGCTCAGTAGATTTTATGTTGGTATGCAACCGCGTTTCAGTTAGAACAAAAACATTACAAAAGAGTTGAGGAACCGATCTGTGTAAAGCATGGAGCTTGGTTCTTACTCCCCTGACATTCTGATAATATACTAAAACAGGTACATAGTTACGTCGAACACTAATACAACCATGAATAGAGTTGGTTACATTACCGTATGAGTGTGCAAGCATTATACGCTGTTTGCTGTCACGATGGAGCCTGTCATTGTATTCAATAGATCTCCCACTTTCTTCAGCATCGGAGTCCCTTAGCGAAACACTAACTTTAGGTCCGTTTCCCCTTCCTTGTGATGTGCTGCAAGAGTGGATTTTAATTCGGCTATTTCCGCCAGCTGTTGTTTTGTTTTGTCGAGAGTGAGACAAAGGTACTTCAAATTTTGTTCCTTTTTCGACATTTTCCGTTTCTGGAATGCGCGCAGTATTGCGTGCGCAGACTCCTCTGGCTCGCAGACAAGTTTCACTGGTCGAGGTCTCAATGACTGCTGTGAAATAACACCAAGTCTATATGACTTCATGATCCTTAACCGATTTTCAGGAACAGTACCAGGAAGAAGTTCATTGAGGATAGACTTAGGATCAACAGAAGGAGAATCCCTAGCCTATAGAGATGCATGCTCAGGAAGCCCGAAGAGGAAAAGATTTCTTTTTCTTGCATTTCTGTGCTCCAATTCCACCATGCATTTTCGAAACAATTTCCTATCATCAGCCATGCTAATACCGGAGCACACTGCCTGCAAATCTTTTACAGTACCTTCAACAGATTCGACTCTGATAGACAATTGTTCAACCGACTTCTCCGTTGACTCAATCCTCACAATCGCATTGCTGATGTCAGTAGAGAGGCTGTCAAATTTAGACATGAGATTATCCACGGAATGTGATAAACCATCGAGTTGTGGTTTGAAAGCAGCAAAAGCCTTGTTAATAATTCTCTCAATGTCCTGAGCCGTGGCGGCTCCAGTGGAATCTGCCATGGCCGGAGATTTGCTACGAAGAGCACAGCACTTGGCAAACGCACCGCTCTCACTTTACCAGCACAGGATTGGTGATAAGGGGTATTACACTTCGAACAATAAGCTGCATTTATTAGTTTACTTTTACACCCATGACAAAATTCGTCGCCCTGGCTCATAATTTAGCAACAGCACGTGCACACACAATTTTCCTTCTTGGAGGTTATGTCAGAGTCACTCTGTACTCAGGTTCGAACTAACGTTCGGAGATTGCGTAATATTAGGAAATGGTTCACACGTCCCTGATTGTGTATGGTTTGGAGAACCCCGATTTAGAAACCAGGGCCATTGAGGGTACCCCCTCGCGGTCTCTAATCCGGGGTTTGAGTATACATACGTCCAATAAATATAGTGACGAGAAGTTAACAATTCTTGAAATCTGGTAAACACCTTTGATGAAATCTTGTGGAATACCTGGAAATCTTTGCAATCCTTTGAAATTCCGTGAATTCATTTGAAAAATTTGTAAATCTCTTAAAATTTTTTGAAATCATGTGACATTTTCTTTTGAAATCCTTTGAATTCTATGGATATTGCGCATAATCTCTTGAAATCCCTTAAAAACAATTGAGTTACCCGGAAATCCCTTGAAATCTTATAAAAATGGTGGAAATTCCTTAAAATTTTTTGAGATTCCATGAAATCTTTCGAAATTATTGAAATCGCTTGAAATCTTCAAAATCCTTTAAAAATCCCTTATAATCCTTTAAAATCCCAGGAAATCCTTTAAAATCCCATATAATCTCTAAAAACGGTTAAAAATCTGAAAATTCCGTGAAATATTTCGAAATATTACGAGGTCCCTTGAAATCCCTTTAAAATTCATCGAAATCTTTAAATTCCTTTGAAATCCTGTGACAACTTTTGAAATATTTCGAAATTCCTTTCAATTATTTGAGATTCCGTAAAATCAATTGAAATCTTTGAAATCTTCCAATTCCCATAATAAACCCTAAAAATTTCTAAAAAAAAAACCGGTTAAAATACTTGAAATTCTATGAAATATTTCGGAGTACTATGAAATCCCTTGAAATCTTTGAAATCCCTTTAAAATTCATTAAAATCTTTAAAATTCGTGAGAATCTTTTCGAATCTCTTGAAATTCCTTAAAATATTTGCAAATACATTAGAATCCCTTCAAATCTCATGACTTTTGAAACATTTTGAAATCTCTTGGAATACCTTAAAATTCTTTGAGATTCCGTGAAATATTTTGAAACCTTGAAATTGCTTGAAACCTTCAAAACCCCATAAAAATCCCTCATAATCCTTGAGGATCTCTAAAAATCAGTTAAAATCCTTGAAATTCTGTCAAATGTTTCGAAGTATTACGAGGTCCATTGATATCTTTAAATTCCCTTTCAAAAACATTGAAATCTTTAAAATCCGTAGTAATCTTTTCAAATCTCTTGAATTTTTTAAAAATATTTGAAAACCAATTACAACTTTTTAAGAGCCATTAAGATTCCTCGAAATCCCAAAAATCATTAATAATATTCGAAAATTCTTAAAAATTCCCCTAAATCTTTTAAAATCTTACGGAATCCTCTAAAATCTGTGGAAATACTTTGGAATCTTTTGAAATCTCTTAAAATCCTTTGAAATCCCGTGAATCATCGAAACCGCTTTAAATCTCTTGAAATTCATTAGAATCCCGTAAAATTCTTTGAAATCTTTGCAGATCTTTTTAAATTCCGTTAAATCTTTTGAAATCTCTCAAGATCCTTTAAAATTCCGTGAAATCATTGAAACCACTTTAAATCATTTTAAATTATTTTAAATCCTGTGAAATCCTTCGAAACCTTTGAAAATCTTTTAAAATCCCCTGGAAAGCCTTAAAATCCTTTGTAATCCGCGGATATCGTTCTTAAATCCTCAAGATCCTTAAAAATCCATTGAAATCCTTCGGTATCTCTTAAAATTCTTTATAATCCGTTGAAATACCGTGATTGAAAAAAAAATATTTCGAATCTTAAAATCCTTTCTAATCCACGGAAATCATTCTTAAAGACCCTAAAAGTCCGTCGAAATTCTTCGGTATCTCTTGAAATCCCGTAAAATCTCTTAAAATATGATTAAACTCCTTGAAATCCCTTGCAATCTTGTTAAATCTCTTTAAAAAATTGAGATTCTCTCTGAAATTTTACCAAGTAATTTCTTCAAATGTTGAAATCTTTTAAAAATCACATAAAATCTGTGAAAAAACATGTAATCCTTTGTAATCGTTTGAAATACCCTAAAACTATTTAAATCTCTTGAAATCTTTTGAAATTCTTTCGAATCTTTTGAAATTTCTTAAAATCTTTTTAAATTTCGTTTTCAGTACAAATAATTGATATATTGCTGATATATTGATTGAAAATATAAAATCTTACGTAAGAAGGGAGGGGGGAGGTCACACAAATCTTACGAATCCTTACAGTAGGAGGGGAGTTGGTCAAAATTGAAAAAAAAAAAACATTCTTACGTAATTAATGGACATTCCCTAAGATTAATCAAGTTACTAACCTAATTCTACGTAGAAGTTGTACTTCGTAGGCCTTGGCGACCTCGAAGAATAACTGCTAAGTTCAGTCATATTAACATGACCATGACTCGTCGAAATCGAGTTCCCACTACTGCATTGGTTTGATCCTTCACTGGTGTCATCGCTATCACTTCCAGCTCCATGTCTGCTACTTCTTCCACTCTGCCTTGGTGACTTCTTCCCCGAATTATTCCCTCCACTCTCAACATGACTCCTATTTCTTTTCCTCTTCTTCGACCCTGATTCCTCCATCGCCCTCTTCAGCGACTGCTTCAATGGTCTATCAGATCCATTTCCCTCCGAGTTCAACAATGAAGCATCATCCTCACTTAATCCAGCCAACTTACTATCATTCTCAACTTCAGAAGTGTCTCTATTCAACTTCGAACTATCCTCCGACATCGGACTCGAGCCCGCAGTTCCCGCTTCCCTCGGAGACTCGCAAAGATTCGAAATACTCGAATCAGGTGTATTCGGTGGCGTGTTGTCCATCACAGGAGCCGCTTCGTTACTCTCCTGTCTTTGTACCGGAACCGGATGTTCCTGTCTCGCCGGCATTGGAACATGTTGCACCGCCACAGGAACTGTAACCATCGTACTACTACTTTGGGGCAAAGGCATACTCGAGGTCGAAATTGTACCACAAGCAGTCGGACTCGAAGTCGGAGCACTCGCAAATGGCATTTCCATCAAAACTATTGAAGTATCTGCTATCTTCGCTTTCGGAATCACGTGTGAAGTTCCCGGCACTTGCTGATCGATAGTCTCTATTCCTGGAGTCGGCGAACCCGGAATTTCTTCTTCACAGAGAAGCGAATTCAAATTCTCGCCCTCCTCATCAGCTCTGGTGAATTTGCACTGAAGCCCAGCCTGTTGGAGACGAACCTGGTTCTGAATCAGAGGTTTAACTTCCTCGGAGGAGAGTTCTTTCAAATTTCTTTCCACCTCTGGAGCTGAGGCTAGATTCATTTTCAGGGTCAAATTTCTCTCCAGGTTTTGTTTGAGACTCGAACCTCTCTCTGAATTTATTTTAAGAGAAGATCTCTCGAAGTTCTTGAGGGTCGAACTTTTCTCTGGGTTTATTTTAAGAGGAGAACTTCTTTCGAGGTTTTTAAGAGTCGAAACTCTTTCCTGGTTTAGTTTAAGATTCGATGTTCTGTCCTGATTCAGTTTAACATTAGAAGCTCTGTCCTGGTTCAGTTTAAGACTTGAACCTCTCTCCTGCGTTTTAAGAATCGAATCTCTCTCCAGGTGCGGTTTAGCTATCGAATCTCTCTCCAAGTTCAATTTAACATCAAACTTAGAGGGCTTGTCCTCATTGGATTCGACCTCATTATCAATAATTAATCTCCGCTCTGAATCACTGCTGTCTGTCGAGTCGGCAAATTCTAGATTAATTGCTGGTTTCTGCTTCTCCACCTCAATCGCCTTCTGATCATCTTCCTGAAGGATTTTCTCTTCGCTCTTCTTCCACTTATCTTCTAGTCTTTCTTGCGTCTTCTTCTCTGTGAACTTTCTAAGATCGAGTTTCTGAGACGCATTTTCAATCTCAATTCTTTTCTCTATCTTTTTCACTTCCTCCTTTACCTTTGTGACAATGAGCGGAGATCTTGCTTTTTCTTCCAGAAACTCTGCATCCGGTTTCAAGATTGGTTTCGTGACTGGTTCCTCGGAAATCTTTTTGGATTCTGCTTCAATCTTTGCTTTAGTTTCCTCTTTGTTTCTTCTCAAAGAGGCGAGTTCAACTTTTCTCGTTTCCTTTTCTTTAACGTGTCCTAATTTCTTGGAACTGTCCCCATCCTCGTCCCTTTTGGTCTCCTTGACTTTGTTCCTAAAGGCTGCAGCGGCTGATAACTTTTCTTCTATGGAAGAAGTCACCGGAAGTCTTGCGCTGATAGGGACAGGAACAGTCGGCGCGGGGGGCAAAACAGGAGGGAAATTAAGTGTTTTTGCCTCAGGAAGTTTTGGTTCTATAACCTTAGGAGGTGGAGTTGGTTTTATCAAACTAAGAGTTGGTTTTGGTTCTATAGGTGGAGCGGGTTTAGGTTCGATGACGAGAGGGGGAGGAGGTGGTTCTTCTCTCTGAATCTGCGTTTTAGGCTTGTTTTGATCCTTGAAATCCACATCCAGATCATTGTGTGGAAATATTTCTTGTTGATAGGAGAATATATTCTCTTGCTCACATTCGGGAGTCTCTGTTTCTGATATGATGAGGCGATCCTCTGTGTCGTCGGCAGCATCGTCGTCACCTGGTAAATCAGTAAAGAGGAGATCAATGTTAGTAGTGTGTCTACTTGAATCTTCGACTTGCGGCGGTTTGGGTTGATTGTAAGCGGGACTCTCGCAGAGTTTGTCGAAGGCTTCCTCACATTTCCAAGAGGATTGAAGCAAAGGTCTGCTGGTGGAAACACCTTCCTCGGGTTCCTCAAGTTTTTTAGCGAATGTCTTCCTCATGACCTTCTTCCTGTTTTCCGTGTTCTCGACATCCGGTTTTGTTTCCTTTGGAGATACAGATGTCTTTTGCTTTTTCTTGGGACTACTCTTGACGGGGTCTTCGAAAACACGACGTTTCAGTTTGTCCTTGTCACCGCCTGACTTGTTTCTTACCTCAAACTCAAACGGCTCTGGTTCCTTAAACTCGTAAATATCTTCCGTGTTCTCAACCGGAGGTTTGACATCCACGATCGGCTCCACCTTGACCGGATCCGGTTTCTTCTCCACCTTGGCTGGTTCCGGCTTCTTCTCAACCTTGACTGGTTCCAGCTTCTTCTCCACCTTCTCAATCTTCTCCACCTTCTCTACCTTTGGCGACATCGTCATACTCACTTTTTCCGGACTTTCCTTCTCCACAGGTTTAATCTCCTCCTCCGGTTCAGGTTGAACTATCAACATTTCCAGTTTCACAGCCTTATCAAATCCCTTTAACTCAGACCTAATTTGATTCAAGTCAAAATCTCTACCCTTCGGTTGTTCTTCATCGCTCTCAGGCTCAGACTTAATCTCCGGGGGAATCTTTCCCAAGTTTCTCCTCAACCTTCTTCCTCTCCTTGGTTCCTCCAAAGCCTCTTTCTCATCTTCACCTTCACTCGCCTCCATTTTAATCTTCGTCTCGGCCCTTCGTTTCGCCTCTCTTCGATTTCCCTCCTCCTTCTCCTTGGATCTTCCTCTCTGATCAGGCTCAGTAGCATCAGAATCAGAGGAATCCGTTTCCTCACTTTCGGAAGCTGCTGTAACATCCGTATGACCCGACATTCTTCTCGTCCGTCTCCTCAATTCAATTCCACTCTCTGTATTTCTCGTCGCTTTGCTCAACCTCCCAGTCGCTGGAGTAGCCGGACTTTTAGTTCTCGCACCAAGAAGTGGAGTTATTGATCTAATCGATCCTTCTTTATCCTTTTCCTTATCTTCCCTCTTTTCTTTCATCAAAGTTGGCGTTCCTGCAAAGGGTGCGACGCTTTGAGCTCTTCTTCGAGTCTGAGATCCAGGAGTTAACGTTCCAGTAGTCTTTATAGATTTTCCACTCCCAAAAGATGCTCCAGGAGTTTGAGGGCGAGGGGTAATTTTTGGTCTCTTCACCCTTCCTGGAGTTTGAGTAAAATTCTGGGCGATTCGAGAAGGGGTAATCCACTCATCATATCTCGTATTCCAGCCAGTGTAGTGAACAAGATAGCTAGGCTCGGTGCCGTCCTTTTCCATGTCGATGACCTTCGCCTCATAAGTAACCTTCGACTCGTGATTTGGTCCATAATAAACCTTTAGCCTGTCTCCTAATTCGACAGGACCTTTATAAGAAGGCGCGTAATCCACTGATTGTTCATCTGCTCGCGATTTCTCACCATCTGTATCTTTTCGTTTCCGACCTCTCTTCTTCATTTCTTCTTCGGTCAAGCGTCGTTGTTTTGAAAAAGTTTTCTTTTCTGGTTCTCTCGAGGGTGTTCTCGTCTCTCTAGCGTCAGAATTCGGCTTACCTTTCGTCGCATCATCTTTGGATTTAGACCTGGTCTTTGTAGTATCTTCTTCTTTCTTGTCTAGCTTTTCATCCTTCTTCTCTTGCTTCTTCGATTCCACTTTCCTCTTCTCGAGAACCTTCTTCTTCTCGTCTTTAGCTTTCTTATCCTCTTTTGGTTTCCCTCTATTCAACCCGGAATTATATCTCGATGTCTTTTTAGAGTTTTCGCTGCTTGAAGATTCCTCTTCTTCGATGTTAACATCACTTTCTTGTCCACTTAGACTTTCAGATTCTTCCTTCTCTTTTTCCTTTTCTTTCTCCCTCTCTCTTTCCTTCTCTCTTTCTTTTTCCTTTTCCCGCTCCTTTTCTCTTTCTTTTTCTTTCTCACGCTCCTTCTCTTTTTCTTTCTCCCTTTCTAGTGCTTTCTCCTTTTCCTTATCTTTTTCCTTCTTCCTCACTGGCTTCGCCGGTTCCTCCTCTTTCACTTCCTTAACCTCTTTCTTAATCTCGCGCTTTTCCCTCTTCTCCTCCTCGACTTTCTTCTCCTTCTCCTCTTCCTCTTTTTCAGACTTAACTTGAGGCGGAACAGGAGTATTTCGATCCTTATCCCTTATCAAACTCCGACCAGGTCGCTGTTTTCGAACACTCCCTCTCGGATGATTTACCATAGTACATCCTAACTTTCTATAAAAATCTTCAAAGGAATGTAAGAACTTTTTGTAAGATTGCTTCACGAGATTGTGAGTCGCTGGATTGCTTTGCATCGAAAAACTCAAACGTCGAGTAATGATCTTCCATTGATTTTGATTAGTGACTCTGTTGTAGCCTCCGAGTTTGTAAACAGCTCGGAAAAGTCTGTAGAGATCGATATCCTCGTCTCCAATCATCGGGCAATTGTTAATTGGCGTGCCTCGATCGTCCATGAATTTATAAAGCTGGGCAACAAAGTGATCTTTTTCCTCTCGTGGCTCATCGTCCGAACTATCGGAATCAATGTCTCCGTCAGAATCACTATTTCCACTACAGACAGAATTTCCAAAGAGGGAATCCTTGTCCCAATGGGGAGGCAATTCATTCTTTTCGAGAAAAAGCAAAGCTTTTTCGACGGCGACCTTCAGAGCGCTATTTTCTACCTTGTTCACCAAATCTTTCGTAAATTCGGTAGCTTCCTTTTTTGGGACGGTGTAGTACCTCGCATCTTTGAAGGAGCGAACCAAGTAGTCGTCTTTGACTCTAATTCTCACGGTATCTTGAGCCGTTGGTGCGACCACCAGTCCTGGAAACCAGTTGTCTTTTTTCTTTTTATCACCGAGTTCCACGCAGACGACTCTTCCAATTTCTGGTTCGATTTCCAAGCCTTCTTTTCCTTCTCCTGCAGGGGACTCGTGAGAACCATGTGGTAGACTGTCCTCGTCTTCACTGCTGTCATCTCTGTAATAATAGGAACGTCGAGAATTAGCTTTATTTCAACTCCAGTTACAAATTTCAAAATGGAAGATACTTACTGAGTTTGCCTGGACCGTCGACCTCGTCTGCCACCGATTACGGGGTTCCCGAAATGTTCCGGGTGCGTTAAGGGAAGCTGGTCTAAAGTTTCACTCTCCGCAAAGTGACGACCACTTTTCAAACAAAGAGCAGTTCTTCTCAAAGTGGTGATATCACCATCGTCAAAAACGACCGTGTACTGACTACAATCTTGAATCTTAGTAATCGTCGCCTCGACAAAATCCTTTCGATCATTGTGCCTGGCATCTACAGAAGCACCTACTCTCAATGTTCCTTTAATTTGATCATCTGTAACTGTAGCTGTGCCCAATCCCTGCTTGTAAGTGACACGACATTTCACAGATCTAACGACCTTCCTGATTTTTGCTTCGCAAAAGGCACCCTTGTACTTCGCGCTTACCTCCGTACCCACGGACAGATATGGCGGATCGTCTCCCTGTTTAACAAATAAAAAATTATTAGCAATCAGAATAAATTTATTCAAATAAAAATCTACCATTCATACCTAAAATAGAAACTCTAAATCCGAATGTAACACATTCTAAGTCAAAAAAGAAATGCCCCAGTATAATTAAAAAAATATTGCTTGTCCTAAAATAATCTTCGTCAGAACAAATAAAATACTGTTCCAATAAACTATGAAACAAAATTCTAACGCTATTGTATCCTCAACCTGTAAAAGTTGAGTTGCATATTATAATAGAAAAATACAATTTAAATCTTCTGATAAAATAAGGTAAATTTTCGAAATTAACTCTGGGTCATCAAATTCTAATGTAATATTTAATGCACCAAATATAAATCAAAATGATGCTTTAGACAACAGGCTTCAGAGTGCCCAGTGAGATTCAGATTTGAAATTTCCAGACATTTCTAAATGAATTTTTTACATATTCGCAAATTTACAAACGTTTAAAAAATTCTAGCATAAGCCTGCCAGCAACATTGTAAGATCAATTCAAATAAACAGGGCTGCCACAGACTAATGTACTTGAAAAAAGTACAAAAAGTGACTACTGTTTACACCAAAAATTAGATGAAATTCTATTGCTGAATTTGGGGTTGAATACCAAGGTAACAATTGCTATAATTAATTTTGCAAGTAATGTTCAGACAAATTGTATAATTAATTTTATTACAAGCTGAATAAGGGTCATTCAATTTTATTTCGCCGAAGCCGGGTTACGGTCTAATTTTTAAAATTTTTGGTACTTACTAATTAACACTCAACGTTTTTTGAACTTATTTGTAACATTAATTTAATAAATTACTTCATTCTTATTTAGAAATTTAATTGACAAAATGTAAAGGCACAGAAAAATGTCACATTTATGTGCATTATAGAATAAAGAAAAACTCAAATTCCACAATGCAAAATTGAACTGAATCAAATAAGATGTAATCAACAGTCTTCTAAGTGCAAAAGTAACTTTATTGGGAAATAATGATCAGAAATTATGTTTTAACAACAACTAAAACATAAAGATTTCTCAGCACTTTCATAATCTTATTAAAAACGTTATGCTTAGTTTTTAAAAATTAAAATTCATCTCATAAGCTTCAGTTTTGGTCAAATGTTTCATAGTTGTAGACCCTTTTTTAACTTTTTATGCTGAAATTCGACACTGGAGGTTTTGTTCATTTTCGCAGATGAATAAAACGTCGGGAGGAAAATGAAAAAAATGCAGGATCTACAGTATACGTAAATCGGGTCCTCATTTTATCCCTCTGAAAATTGAATTTTTTAATATTTAGCCAATTTTAACTTCGTCATTATCTCGTTTAACCAAGCCCCAAAATCGCAATATTTGGGCTATTTTGAAAATTGATATTTCGCTAGAAAAAGGCTCAGAATCTAAGAAAAATTTTCAGGGGGATAAAATAAAGACCTGATTCACATACACTGTAAATCACTGATTTTTTTATTTTTCTCTCTATCAGTTATTCATCTGTGAAAATGAACAAAACCTTCAAAGTGTCGAATTTCGAAACGAAAATTTTCATATTTCAGCGTCAGAACTTGAAAAAAGAACTACAACTATAGAAACTATGACCAAAAATGAACCTTACGAGGTAAGTTTTAATTTTAAAAACTAAACACAACGATTTTAATAAGGCTATTAAAGTGCTAAAAAATATTTCCTTTCTAGTTGTTGTTAAAACACAATTTTTGTTCATTATTTTCGCAATAAAATTACTTTTGGACATGTTGAATAAAAGTTTCAAGACTGTGGAATATGTCTGATTTGATTCAATTCAATTTTACATTGAAGAATTTGAGTTTTTCTCTATTCTATAATGTACATAATTATTGTGCCATTATTCTGTACCTTTGCATTTTGAAAATCAAATATCTAAATTAAAATAAAGTAATTTAATACACTTAAGTGATGAATGAGTTCAAAAAACAATAAGTATTATTACAGTTGAGTATACAATTTTTTTAAATTGTGCCGCAAGCGCAATAAATCTGAAGGTATCTTTTTCTCAAAGATCGAAATAAAATCTACTTTCTCATGAAAATTTTTTTGTATACTATAAAATGACACCCACAAAGTTCACAAATCAAAAATAGGCTTTGAGACTATCGGCTTTTTCTGCTCATTAGAGACAAATGTATAATAAATGTACAAACAAAAAGAAAAAAGAGACAGAAAAAAAAGAGTCAACCAAAACCAACGTCACACTCTTTCTTTTCTCCGTCTTTTTTATACTACTGGGGACCAAAATATTTTGAAGCCAATTTAGACTTCCTCATCAGGGGTAATTTATAGGAAAACAACAGGTACAAAAAAGAAAAATTGTTAGATTAGAAAATCATTATTACCTGAAAATAAAACAGAGATAATTGATAGCAATTCTTGTTTTGGTACACATTTCATTCCTTGATTGAAATTGATTTTGATATAGGCGAACTATTCTGAATAAAAACCAAAGTCAAATTATTTTAATCTTTAATTGGAAACTGACTTACATATATTCAAAATTCTGACACAAAACTAAAGTCAATGTATCCAATTAATGACACCATTCCAAATTTTGTTGCATCTCGCAAGATCTCTTTTCGTAATAATAGCTTTGTTACCTACTCTCTTTATAAATAGTATTTCCATGAACTCTCTCTCTCTTTTTTGGAATTCCCTCGTAATACAAAATTTTAACACCATCCCAATGAAAATCATGCCCATGTGTGAGTCTGTGTTTTATAAGGACCGAATAATATCTTGCACTTCTATCCAAGTTATTTTTATATTACTTTTTTCTTGTTCTAAGTGACCTCCTTGTTTGCCCTATATAAGCAGAATCACATTGTCTACATTTAACGTTTTGTGTCAGAATTTCGAATATGTGTGAATCAATTTCCAATTAAAGAATAAAATAATTTGACTTTGGTTTTTATTCAGAATAGTTCGCATATGTCAAAATCAATGTCAATCAAGGAATGAAATATGTACCAAAACAACAATTGCTATAAATTATCTCTATTTTATTTTCAGGTAATAATGATTTTCTAATCTAACAATTTTTCATTTTTGTACATTTTTTTTTGTTTGTTTTTTTTTGTTTTGTTTTGTTTTTTTTTTTCCTATAAATTACCCCTGATGAGGAAGTCTGAATTGGCTTCGAAACATGTTGATCCTCAGTAATATAAAAAAGACGGAGAAATAAAAAAATATGAGGTTGGTTTTGGTTGACTCTCTCTTTTGTCTCCCTCCTTTTTCTTTGTATATTTATCATACATTTGTCTCTAATGAGCCGAAAAAGCGGGTAATCTCAAAGTTTACTTTTGATTTGTGAACTTTTTGGGTGTTTTTTTTCAGTACACAAAAAATTTTTCATATGAAAGTAGATTTTATTTCGATCCTTAAACATTTTTTTAAAAAGAGACATTAAGCAAATATTTGTTCCAATCTGCAGGGTTGCCTATGAATACTTAAGATTTCTTTAAATCGAGTTATTAATGATTAACTCAATTTACCAAAAGATATCTATTTCATTTAAAGATAGTTCGCAAACTTGGGAAAGTTAGTAATTTTTATAAATGTGTTATTATGGTATTATTATTTTTACCTTTTTATTATTATTATTACCTTTCTCTATTTTAAAAATGGGATAATCTGAATAGATTGGTAATTGGAATATTGAATAGTATTCTCATAATATAGATTACTATATATATTCCATTCATAAATTACTTAGATTTTCTTTGACCTTTCAGATAAAATCTAAAATTAAATGAAGAAATGTAAATAGTGATCTTTTCCTTTAAAAAAAGTGACTAATAGTGACTTTTTATGAAAAAAGTGACTAAAAAGTGACTTGAAAGAAAGAAGTGACTTGAGTGACTGTGTGGCAGCCCTGTAAATAGAAAACAATTTCAATGTTTCTTTCTCAAATTATTTAAGTTTGAATATTTATAAATATAACTGAAAACTTAAAGAAATTGTCTGACTTTTCCATGATTTTTCGATGACCAATCCATTTCCCGCGCATTTCCATGACTTCCTGACCGCTGGACACTCTGAAAACTCAATAAAATGTTTTAAATTTCCTAAATTTATTTATAAAGTAGAATTTTCTACTTTCGAATAGAAGCAACATTCAATTATGATTTATATCCTCAAATGCATTTTTCAATATTTAACCACATGGGGAAATTTTTCTTCGAATTTAGTGTCAGTCATTATTAGAAATCTCGCTTCACAAAAAACGGAATCAAATTAACACTTTACTTCTGTGTATAAAAAGTATCTTTTTTGAGAAAAATGAATCATATGACAACGCCCTGAAAATAAAACTAAAATAAAAAATAACCCGAATAAATAATTATAAAAAAAATCTAAAAATTAACAAAACAAAATATTTAATACTGCCTTGTTTATAAAGTGCCTTTAGCACCTTTAATAAAGAACTTCATTCTCAAAATAAAATGCTTCGAAACCACATTACTGAACGAAATCAATTCTTGCCACACACATCTGAAAAGGGAAATCTCCCAGACTCCCAAGACATCTGGACAACTCACCATCCAAAAAACTCTCTTTATCTCACAAAAATAGAATCGAATTCACTCAAAAATTCACCCCACTCCCAAAAATACTTCCCTTTCAAAAAAAAATGCAAAAGAAACTGATGAAACTGGATCCAAAATTGCTTATTAGGCTTTTTCCCTCAAAAAAAAATCGTCCTCGTTTTACAGTCGTTTGTGACACTTTCAAATCTGACTCGACCTTTTTTCACCCGGACGTTGCCCTTTTTTTAAAAAAAATGCTCGGCTTTTATTACAAAGTCACAGAAAGGAAGAAAATAGGTTTAGCAGCTAATAAACAAGAGATTCGAGCTCGTGTTTTCTTCTCGAGGCTTGCTAGTTTCCTTTTGCTGTTTACTCACCAACATCTTCTAGTGCTTCATTGGCTCCATAATACGAAGTGTCAAAATCCAGGTCTCAAATGAGATTCGAGACATCCACGTCCTCCTCTGGCCAATTTTGACTGGAAAAATCACGAACGTTTATACACAATAAATTATACCGAGAAAGGCATTGCAAACGGGAACCTTTTCGAGAAACCTGCACTTCGCAGTATGCGTAAACACGTCGTTCACGCAACCGTCCGCGCAGCACGTTCCCACCATGAAACTCAAGGAGCGGAACTTCTTGACAGTGACGTAACATTTGGGATCCGTCAAAGAATTTTCCGATTTTCGCACCGACACCCTTTCACATTTCATCAGAAAAGTGGTCGAAAAACGTCAAACCAATAACAATGGCTTTTCCCGAAACTCGGTTTTTATAGCTTTTACGGCTCAAAAAAAGCATCGAACTTTTTCGACTTGGCTTATCACGATTTGTGATTGGTCGATGTCCATGGGTCGTTGAAGTATTGACCAATAAAATGACTAGAGTTCCAAGGACAGGAATATTTCTTTTGAGATCTTGCAATATTCTCGAGAATTTTTGTATATTTTAGTGTGACGTCATGTCTCCTCGGTAACATCAATTCCTGGTAGATCTCTTCATTTTGACCGTAGACCAAAGATATTATATACACGTAGACCAACTTCACACATGGGGAATTTGACATAGAAAACCCTGTGACTAGTGACGAGCACTGCTCGGCCTGACTGTGGTAATACCTGGCCTGACCGGTAATATCCGGTCATGACGGTAAAAGTTGATAAAACGTGGTCAGACTCAAATATTTCCATCAGGAAAGTTTTTTTTATAGAGAAAAGTGGTTTACTTGTTAGGACATGCCCTATGCTAAATTTTTACAAAAAGTTTTTCGGTTCTAAATATTTCAGTTATTCTTAAAATAATAAATATGCCAAAAAGCTGAGCATAGCAGACGACATTTTTGACAGTTTCGCGCGAGTTTCGAGTGGAATTTTAAAATGACACTTTACAAATTGACAAATTATGACACTTAAACATTAAGTTAAGTACTGTGTATCGTATAAATTATATTCCCCAAATGAAAATACTGTTTTTTTTCAATGAAATAAAATTGATATCTAATTATTATGAATTTAGATTTATGAGGAATTTGTGTAAATAATTTATTATTTGTTATCATATACATGCGTGCGCGCGCGCGTGTGTGTGTGTGTGTGTGTGTGTGTGTGTGAAGAAATTCAATCAGACAATTATTATAATTAAAAATGGCAACAAAGAAAGTGAAATTAAATTAAATTTTTTGAGAGGATTTTCAAGACAAAGAATTGTTTGAAACATTTTTTAATATTATTTTTCTTTGAACTGTCGAAAATTTTTGTAATAACTCTAACATTTACACGAATTTTTCTATAATTATCTTTTCTTCTACATATAAAGAGAAATAAAGAAAGCTTGAATGTTATTAGAAAATTTTATTTCACACGAACAGTTTTGAAAGAATATTATATAAATGAAAAGAAAAAGGAATTGCACGACTAATTCAGTACCCTTGCATAAACAAAAAACCTAATAAATTTTTGATTTTTGAAGCCTCGCCCTCTCATGTGAAAATTATTTCAGAGTGAGATTTTTAAAAAAAACCAGAATTTCGTTTTTTTCGACCACCCTAATGTGTATTATATTATATTATAATATTGGATTTGAAATTAATTAAACGTTCTCCGAATTCAATGCAAGGAACTGAATTTTTTCGGAAGTACTTGATTGTACTTCATCTAAGTGGTTGACTTTAGCAACTAATTTGGCTTTCAATGAATGCACGGCACTTGCAATTGGAGCTAGGAACAAATTTTTAACAAAATCATTAGTGCATCCAAAAAGAAGGAGAAGAAAGAAGAAATAGACGATGTGTATGAGGAAACTTTTGAGGAAGAGAATTTTTGTTATTGCTCATTCTGTCAGTCTGATTGATAATAAATAAAGTCTGTGAAATACGACGATTACGCAATATTCACCACTAAATTAACATTAAACCTCAAATCATTTGAAATAACAAAATACCTTTTCATGCTTCAAAATTTTATATTCAAATAAAGGCATAATTTAAATTTATTTTTCATCTACCTGTCATTGAACTTTAAAAAATATTTTTTAAATTATTTATTTTAAATTATTTAGAAAACTTTTTTAAATACATTTATATATGAGTATGTACATACAATTTACATATATGTATATACATATATTATAATTAAATTACGCAAATCACTACTAAATGTAAATCAATAATTAAATTTGTATATACATTATATAACAAGTTAAAGAAAAAAAAACAGTATTTTTAATTGCGATTATAACCCACAAGATAAAAAGTGCTCACCTTAGTGTTTGGGAATAAAATTGAAGCAATTTTTATTGAAAATGACTTAACATACTACTAACTATTATTTTTAAAATATTGCTCAATAAATGTGAAAGATTTTAATGTAATTTGTCAATTTTTAAAGTGTCAGTTTTAAAATCCCCTCGAAACTCCCGCGAAACTGTCAAAAGTGTCGTCTGCTATGCTTAGCTTTTTGGCATTTTCATTATTTTGAGAATAACTGGAACATTTAGGACCAAAAAACTTGTTGTACAAGTTTAGCATAGAGTATATCCTAACAACTAAACTTATTTTCTCTATAAAAAAAAACCTTTCCTGGTGGAGAAATTTGGGTCTGACCGCGTTTTACCAACATTTACGGTCATGACCGGTCAGGATTTGGTCATGACTGTGAAATACCGAGGAGCGCCCAACACTAGCTCCGACGTTACCGATATTATTTCAGCCACGGGAGTTCTACCCCCTCCACTCGAGTTTCCTGTCATTACATATGTTCTTGGCTCCAGCTTAATGAACTCAAACAACGGTAGATAGCGCTGGCGTCGCCACTCGCGCTACTTTTCTAATAAAAATTGAGGCGAAAGCAGACGAAAGATTACTCGGGCAAGTTTAAAATCACGAAATTATCTCCGCTTCATGTGAAGTTTAACCGGCAAGGTTAATTTTTGTTGCAGCGAAT
>JAUMHM010000087.1:11039500-11055339 GCA_032362435.1 Melikaiella ostensackeni | reverse complement strand
GCGCACTATAATAACTTTCGTATTTGATCATAAATAATAGATAAACTATGTGAGAAATAAACCAGATTTTTATTCCGAAAAAGTAAGACATTTAATTTTTGAGCCTTTCCCGCTTTCAGCTCGTTGGCTATGACAGAATCCAGATCACAATTTCAAATGTGCAACGGCAGCAGCAGTAACCCTATCATTAGATTATAAATAAAACTAAACTGGGCCGTAACACTCTTAAGAAAATATCGATATATATCGATACATCATTTTACCGATATTTCCCATCACTAGCTGGTAGGACATTGTCTCGGTCACGCCGGTCAGGTCCCATCTCTACCGGCTGGTCCTGACTATCCCATGTCCTGCCAGTCAGTGGTGCTTCCTGTTTTACCAATAGGTTAGGTTAGGTGCTTGTAGCCAACAAAAATCCAAGAACGATTCGTCACGTAACCTTGTGCCAATCAGGAATCAGGTTCTTGAAAACGTGGGGGAATGAAAGAAAATAGAAAAAATATATATAATGAAATCTCAAAAAAATTTGTTAATCATTTAGTGTGATTTAAGATATTTTTATGTAAGATTGACACAAAAATTATTTTAATAGTGAAAATACGAGTGTGTTACTGTCGAGTGAAAATCAAAAAGAAGAAAAATGGAAAACATCAGGAAGTTTTGTTGATTATTTGATAAAAAGGTTATAAATGAAATACACTATGGCATGTGCAAATGACAATTACAGAACTTGAAAAAGAACTTCGATCAAGTATTCTTGAATAATGACTTGACCGAAAAAATGTGGATATGCAGCCGACACGTCCACTAGAATTAACGCTTGCAATTCTCAAACCTCACGTTGTCAAATCTCCGTTTGCATTGCAGGTGATTTTTTTAAATGGCAATATCAATTTTTTAAACTGTTTTCATCTCCCTGGAACATTGTAAATAATGGCCACACACTTCGATTTCGATAATTTGGACTACATTTTCTATGTTGGTCATCCTTATCCAGTTGTCATTCTCATGTTTTCATAAATTCTTAAATTCCAGTGCGAGCATTTTTTGAAATTTTAGCATATCAAAGAATACATCATATGTTTAGGATCACCAGAGCTGATTTTCAGAATGTTGGATAACCGGTTTTCAAAAAAGAGGAAAAAAGGGCTAAAGTTTTAATCCTACTTTTCTTAAAAACATTTAATTTCAACGTAATTTTTTTAAATACATACAATAAGAAGTTTTTGCGCTTTGTTATTATACAACGCTATAAACAAAAAAGGGCAAAAATAAATTGGATAAATTAAAAAAAGCTATTTAAACCTTCCTCACCCATATTCAAAAGTTTTAAAATGAATATTTTACAGGACCTAAAATGTTTCAAATTTCAGACTACCCACCTTTTCTATGCCCCCCCCCTCACTCACAAGAATAAAAAAAAAATTTTCAACTGTATCGATAACAGGCTTCACAGGCCAAAGCAATGATCTAAAACGCTTTAAATTCCAAAAATTTCAAATAAAAAAGTTGCATTTTTAACAAAATAGATGATATTTTGATCAAACAGTTGAATTTTAAAACAGAAAGATGAATTTTCAACCAAGAGGTTCAATTTTCTATCATAAAAGATGAATTTTGAACCAAATAGTTAAATTTTCAACCAAAGAGATGAATTTTGAACTAAAGTGAACCAACAAAGTTTTTAATTTTACATCAAAAACATTTAAATTCAACCACACAAGACGAATTTTCAACAAAATATTTAAACTTTTAATCAAAGAGATGAATCTTTATTTTCAAAAACTAATTTTTTAATAAAATAGATTAATTTTAATCCAAAAACGGAATAATTTAATTTTCGGTTCAAAAAATTAATTTTGAACCAAAAAAAAACTAATTTTCAGCAAAATAGTTAAATTTTCAACAACAAAAAAATGAATTTTTAACAAATTAGTTGAATTTTCAACAAAGTAGTTGAAAGAGAATTAAAAAAATAGTTGAATCCTCGACCTAAACAGATTAATTATCAACCAAACAGTTACATTTTTAACCAAAAAATATTAAATTTCTACCAAAAGGAATGAATTCTCAAACCAGAAGGACGAAATTTCAACAAAAAAAAAAAAGAATTTTCAAACCGAATATATAAATTTTCAACCAGTTTTTCCAGTCAAGAAGAAAGAAAATTTCTACCAAATTGTTAAATTTTTAAGCCAAAAAGACGAATTTTATACATGACAGTTTTTCAATCCAAAAATATGAATTTTCAACAAAACAATTGAACTTTCAACCAAATTGTGGAATTCTTTAAAAAAAAACTGTCGAATTTTGAACCCAAAAATACGAATTTTCAACAAAAAAGATAATTTCCAACCGTATAGTTGTATTTTCAACTTAATAGTTAAATTTTCTACTAAAGTATTGAAATTTCAAGCCAAAAATACGAATTTTGTACAAAACAGTGAAATTTTTAACCCAAAAATATGAATTTTCATCAAAAAGAACGAATTTTCAACCAAATAATTAAATCCTCAACCAAAACCTCAACCAAAAGGTTCCATTTTTAACCAGAAAATATGAAATTTCTACCAAAATAGTTGAATTTTTAACAAAAACCGAAAAAAGAAACCAAGAAAGATTTTTCAGCTAAGAAGAGAACAATTTCAACCAAATTGTTGAATTTTCCATAAAACTATTGAATTTTCAGCATAAAAGAGTGACTTTTAAACACAATTGCTGAATTTTCAACCAAAATAGATCCAATTTTAACCAAATATGGAATAATTAAATTTTCAAACAAAGAAATGAATATTCAACAACAACAAAAAAATTTTAACAAAGGAGTTTAACTCTCAACCAAGTTGAGAAATCAAAAAATAAAAAACAGTTGAAATTCAATCATAAAAGACAAATTTTTAACAAAATTGTTGAATTCTCAACAAAGAAAGATTTTTCAGTCAAGAAGAAAAAAAGCTTCAACCAAAAGTGTTGAATTTTCTAGACAAAAAGGCGAATTATCTACAAAACAGTTGAATTTTCTACCAAAAATGATGACTACCAAAAATCATAAATTTCCAACAAAATAATTAAATTTTCAACTATAAAGATGAATTCTCAACCAAAAATATAATAGACTTTTAGCCGAAAAGAATGAACTTTCAACCAAAAATAGTTGGATTTTCATATTGGACCCTATTAATTCAGTTCGCATTTAAATGGATAAACGAGAAAAAGTGGAAAAGATGGAAATAGGGGAAAGACTGTGAAGCTTGCGATAAATAAGTAGGAATTTCGATAATTTATAGATTAAAGATTAATAGTTTAAATAAACATCGAAATTTGCTCAAAAAATTTCATTTCAGACTGCACTCTTTTAAATCCGGAATATGCAAAGTGTATCAGACTGAGCAACATTTTAGGCCTATTTTTTAAAATCTGATGTCACTTTAAATTTTGAAACTATAATTTTAAGGAAGTACAATTTATCCATCTTTTTATAACACAAAATTCGGCTCACCACTTACAGAAATAAAAAGAAATCATTAATATAAATTTATTTTTCAGTTGGCAACAATTTAAAAAAAAAAACCACTAAAAAGCCGGACAAAGTGAAAAACCCTGTAGAACAAAACTGGCATGCATCAAAAAGAGGATATGTCCGGGAAAATCCGAACGCATGGTCACCCTAAAGAGTTCTTGCTGTATTTTCGTGATTTTGAAAAAAAAATACGCAGTTTTAAAATGTATGAGGTGGAAAACTGGATAGGGACCATTTTGTTTTTCCCCCCTCCAACACAGAACTTTTTTTTTTTTCATGTTTTCACATCCTCAGTGTAGAGTTCTTGGGGAACACATTATTCTATAATCTTATCAAAATCTTATATTTGAAAACCTCTCGCAGAAAACTTTTTTGTTCATCCTATAAATTTCCATTTTTTGTCTTTATCTAATTATCATTCTGATGTCTTCATATTATTTTAAGTTGAAGTTTTTGGATGCTCTCAGAATGTTATATTCCTTTGAAACTAAATTTCTTTATTCATTTTGATACGTGATTGAAAAGTTTTTTTTCCAATTTTCAGAAAATCCGTGATTTAATAATCGCCAATGATTTTAAAGTTGTAAGATCTCGTAGATTGATTTTAACTCCAGAGGAAGCAGAACAGTTTTATGTGGACCATAAAGGGAAATTTTTCTACAATCGCCTTCTCACTTTTATGAACAGTGGTCCTTCCGACGTGCATATTTTGGCAGGATACGATGCCATATCTAGGTGGAGACAATTACTAGGGCCTACAAAAGTTTATCAAGCCCAGTTTACTGATCCCAATTCAATTAGAGGCATGTTTGGGCTTTCAGATACCAGAAATGCTGCTCATGGCTCAGGTAGTTTCATAATTACATATTAATTTTAATTTCATAATTATCAGGTTCACACCACGAAATATATGTGAATGTTTTTTACCATAGATTCCAAGGATTCAGCTGAAAGAGAAATTGCAATATTCTTCAAAGACTTTGACGCACAAAAGTGGTTTGAAAATGAAGAAGCCATTTATAATCTCGGAAAACTTCATTTCGATCCTCAAACTTTTGTGCATACAATTGACGAAAATTCCGTGTAATTTCAAAAGTGATTATAGAATAATGAATTGTTGTGCCATATTAGTTATTGTTATATTAAATTACTTATTATGAATGAAATTAATATGCGAAAAATATTAAAATAAAAACTATTATCAAAATTAAATGAGAGTCGATAGCAATTAAAATTTCTCTTTCACACATTTTTCGCACCTAGAAATGAGGAAGAAGTCATTTCGTAGAAAAATAATATTCTATATTTTCGCTTTGTACCCCAAGGATTGACACACGGAAATGCTGTACAAATGAGACTAGATAATTTTTTCATACAAGTGAATAAACAAGTATGTACAAAACATCGATTATTAATCGATAGACTATAATTACTTTAGGAACAAAGAATCAACATTTGTCTTTGTTTTTTATATCACTCAACGAATTTCAGAGCAACTGTTTTTAAAATGAGTTTGGTCCCCTTTATAAATTACTACTTATCGGATCATCACGCGCCAATTTTAATGAAAACATTCGGCCTCGAAAATACTTTGATACCTTCCTCGAGTTTATTCAGCTTCTTTTCAATTTCCATTTTCTGTTTTCGGGCCCTTAGTGTATCGGTCCTTATTGGCAATTTATTTAGCTCGTCCACGCACTCTTGGTATTCTATTTAAAAATAGTCATTATGATAAAATTATTTTAAAAAACAGTTTTTAATATAAATATTCACGCCTAGCCTCGATTGAGTTCAACCCAAAGTGCTTGCACATCCAGTTCCTCTTTTGTACGTGTTTCGGGAATAAACCCCGGTTATTTTAAGCCAAGAAAGAAAAAACCGTACTACACTTTTTTGAGGAAAACAATTTTTTATTTTTAACGATTAAATATCTCATTTTTTTCGAAAACAACACAAAATATAAATAGCAGTTCATTGTTCAAAATCGTTCCCCTTCCTGAAATCGATAAAATTATACCTTTACCAGATGTTTATCTTGTGTATTTCAACAAATTTTTCCAAAAAAAAAGAAAAATCGATAAGATTGGACTAATTAGCATTTAGTTTAACGAAATTCAAAATTTAATTTTTTAAAAAGTTAGTTTTTACTTTAGTAACAATGTGAAGAATATATCCCATGAGAATATTGAGGTTCCTGAGCTTCATTAGTTTTTATTTCTAAAATTGAAGAAACATCATTTTTAACGATTAAACATCTTATTTTTCTTCAAAACTGTTCTACTTCCTAAATTCTATAAAATTATACCCTTATCAGATGTTTATCTTGTGTATTTTAACAAATTTGTCTAAAAAAATCGATAAAAAACCAACTAAAAATGCATTTAGTTTAAAGAACTTCAACATTTTATGTTTAAAAACAATTTTTTCTAGTTCAGTAACAATGTTAGACTAAATGCATTTTTAGTACGTTTTTATCGATTTTTTCTATTTTTTTCTTTTTTGAAAATTTGGTTGAAATACACAAATAGACACCTGGTCAGGGTATAATTTTATAGATTCCAGGAATGAGACCATTTTTAACAATGAATTGCTATTCATATTTTGCGCCATTTCCGAGAAAAATGAGATTTTTATTAGTTAAAAATGTTTCTTCAATTTTAGAGATAAAAATGAATTTTCCTTTACTCTGAAGCTCAGGAACCTTAATAATCTTATGGAACATGTTCTTCAACTTGCTGCTGAACTAAAAAGAAAACGTTTTTAAAAATGAAATGTTGAAATTCGTTAAATTAAATACTGTTTTAGTTAATTTTTATCTATTTTATTCATTTTTTTTAAATTTATTAAAATACACAAAATAAACATCCGGACAGGGTATAATTTTATATATTCCAGGAATGGGACAATTTTGAACAATGAATTGCTATTCCTATTTTGCGTCGTTTTCGAGAAAAATCAGATTTTTAATCGTTGAAAATGAAAAAATCGTTTTTCTCAAAAATGCGTGGTCGATTTTTTCTTTCTCATCTTAAAATAACTAGGGGAGCAGGGGCGAACGCAGAAAAAAATTTGGGGGGGGGGGGGTTAGATGAATATATTTTAGAATATATTGTAGAATGTATTGATAAACGGAAAAATTCTGGCATTACGGGGGGGGGGTGACCCCCCCCTGCGTTCGCCTCTGTAGGGGAGACCTCGAAACACTTTACAAAAGAGAAACTGGATGAGCAAGCACTTTTGGGTTGAACTTAATCGAGGCTAGCCATTTGTTAGATTCAATAATATCAATAAATTACGTGATTTCAACATCCGCAAGGTTTCCCTTCGTTCTTCATCAGGAAGAGCAACAAAGCCTTCTGGACAATCTGCATGACTAACATCAGCTTTGGCCTGTTCCTCTTTTTTTAAAGCTTCTTTTCTGTCTTTAAGATATCTGTTCCAAAAATATATTTCGTCAAAAACAAGTTAAAAGCTTATTTATCTAATCTCTTTAATATAATCTGTTACAAAATACATCATTTAATTGGTCTAAAAAGAAAATAAATAATGTGAAATAATGTTTATAACATACTTAGGAACAACTCCTTTTCGATAACTGGAAGGAGGTACACCATTATTAAGCTGAGTAGCCAATTTACTCGCTATTGTATTTCGTTGTTTATTCAACTTGATGTAATTGACCCCATCTGCGTCATTTTTTACGGGTGATACACATACATCTCCTCTGTCTGAAGGTGGGCTCGATATAACTTTTGCAATTTTGTCTGGCTCTTCTTCAGACACATTTTTGCGAAGATTACCACTTGGCACACTTTTCTTTGTAGGGTATCTTCAAATAAAAACATTCATCAAACACGAGCAATCCCCTTGCAATCACTTGCAGAAAATAATAAAATTTGTAATTTACTGGGTGGCCGTTTTATTCGAGAAAAAAAACTTCCGCTCATTTACAGGTTTGCAAAATCTTTTCACGGTCATTGAAATTAAAAAATTCGAACTCTTAAAACTGAAAATGTTTTCATTTGAAGTAATAAAAAATGAACTGAAAATTAATTATTTAATTAATTATAAAATTCGAACTCTTAAAACTGAAAATGTTTTCATTTGAAGTAATCAAAAATGAACTGAAAATTAATGCACTCAGAGTCCAACTTTGAGGCTTAAAAAATTTTCAAATCAGAAATTTTTTATTCAAACGCTCAACAATTTACTTGTATGAAATTGAAGCTTTTAACGCTTTTTAATTGAACAATTTTAAATTAAATGACATTAAACTGCAAAATACATTTTTTTAACTTTTATAAATTGAATGGTTCGAAGATTTCTGGTTAAAAAATATAAATCCAGACTATCATTTCCAATGCTCTAAATTGAAACTAATCCTCCCTTTTAACTCACATTAATAAAAATGTTAAAAATACCAATTTTCCCCCACGTACACTCAATAAAAATGTAAAAAAAGAAAAAAATGGCCTCTTCGAATTCAGAAAAACAAGTAATAAATGAAATGTCCTCCTTTCTAACTCAATAAAAATGATAAAAATAAAAGAAGTGCCTCTTCCAGTTTAGAAAAAGTTGAAAACCAAAATTTTCGCCCTTCCAACTCGATTAAAATCTTAAAAATAAGAAGTTCCCCTCTTCAACTCAATAAAAATGTTAGAAAGAAAAAATCGCCTCCTTCAATTCAGAAAAAAACAATTAATAACTTTGCTCGCTTCCAACTCGATAAAAATCTTAAAAATTAGAAAATGTTTCTCTTCCAATTCAGAAAGAATTAAATAAAAAATTTACTGTAACAAAATCTTTTTGAAAAAGTCTCTCTTCCAATTCAGAAAAAATATTGCAAATAAAAAAATCCCCCCTTCAACTCAATAAAAATGTTGGAAAGACAAAATGGCCCCTTTCAATTCAGAAAAAAATGAATAACCAAAATTTCGTCCCTTCCAACTCTATAAAAATCTTAAAATAAAAAAAAACTTCCCTCTTCCAATTAAAAAAAAAATTGAAAACCAAAATTGCCTCCCTTCCAACTCGAGAAAAATCTTGAAAATTAAAAATTATCCTTTTTCAATTCATAAAATATTGAAAACCAAAATTTCCTCCTTTCCAATTCGATAAAAATCTTGAAAATATAAAATGTCCCTCTACCAATTCAACAAAAATTAAAAACTGAAATTTCCTCATTTTAGACTCAATAAAACTTTTAAAAACAAAAAAGTTCCTCTTCCAATTCGGAAAAAAAATTAAATAGTGAAATTTCTTCACTTTCTTTAAAATTAGAATAGTGAAATTCAAAAGTTTTTCTATACATAAAACCTTTAAAGTCGAAATATTTCAATTTTAAGTCGTTTCAAATTAATAATTCTTCATTTGTTATTTAAACATTAAAATTCAACACTTTCACTTACAAATTAAACATTTCAAAAATGGAACAATTAAAATTGTAATGTTCAAAGTTTAAATTTAGCATTCAGAAATTTTAACGATTTAAGGTTTTCTATTTCCAACAATTTAGTTTTGAACATCTGATTTATAATACCTTGTTTTGAATGAGCAGTCAAATATTACTAAATATTAAAAAATTGTTCTTTTTTTAAATTAAATATCTCAAACTGAATGGGTTAAAAATGGAATATTTTAGACTGAAACAATATTTAAATAGGATTTAAAATTTAATAAAAGCATTTAATTATGAATCTATTCATTTGAAATTTAAAAAAAATTGAAAATAATTGATAAAATGTCAATCGGACGTTTACATTTGTTTAAATACTAAGGATTTTGATTTGAAACAGTTCAATTTTCAATGTTAAAATCTGCAAATTTTTTAACTTTGAAGAGATTCAGAATCGCCTTGTAAAATAAATTATTGTTCAACTTTCAATACTCGAACTACTGTTCAGTTTCAAAAATCGTTACCTTATTTATATTTAGAGTTGGTCAACGAGAATTTTCAATTTTAAACTCTTTTAATTTCTAAATGTTCAAGTCCTCGAAACTGTATTTTAAAATTGTTTGAATTGAAAACATACGCTTAAAAATGAAGTCCTAAAATGGCAAATGTCTGAACTGGTTTAAAGAAAAAGATTTTAGATTTACGCATTGTAAACCGAATGATTTCATAATTGAAAAAGTTAACAATTAAATTTAAAATAGAAAAAAATTTTAATCGAACTTATTTTGAATTGGATTATATCGTGTGATATGAAATTTGTGATATTTCAAGTGATTGGATACATTTTCCTCCTAGAAATTTGTAAAATTCCCGGTCAAAATATAAATTCCCTGTCATTTCCCGGTTTTTTCTGGACTCAAAAAATTTCCGGTTTCCCTGTCCAGCGGTCACCTTGAATTTAAAATCGTTAAAGGTTCGAGTCTTTAAATTTGTCCAAACATTTTAATTTGGAATCAGTTATATTTTCCAATTCTTAATTCTAAAAAGTAAACATAAATATCAAGTACCTGATTACACCTTCAGCATACAAATCATTCAAATTTTTATCATCCATTGTTTGAATTCCCTGATTTCTGTACTTAACTACAACTTTACTATCCTCTTCATCCTGTGATCGATTCTGCAAGACATTTGGATCAGAAGGCACTTTTGGCTTATTTTTACCAAGTGTAGATTTGCCAGTAGCACGACTTCTTTCTGATTTCTTTTGAAAAGGAACAGAATTTCTATTGACTGGTAATCTGTATAATTTTTTAGCAGATGTGGTTCCTTTGCCAAATAAAGCTGGAATGCTTAGCTTTTGTTCTGACTGTGAAGTTTTTTCAGCTTTGTTAGTTAACGTCTTTGACGCTACTTTTTTGGAAGGTTCTTCTAATTTCGGAGCTCTAGATTTGACTTTAGACGTGATATTTTGGTACTTATTGACGACTTTTCCTTGTTTGTGTATGTGGAGGTTTTGAAGATCTTCCAAATCTCTATTGTGGAAATATTGCTCCATTTGTCGAAGACTTTTAACATTCTCCTGAATGAAATTTTTTCTCCTTATCGGTTCTAAGGATAACCAATTCATTTGGATTTATTTTATTAGCCGTGAAAAGATTTATTTATAACTAAATACAAATTTTAAATGTGAAAAGATTCTATTTTCCTATCGGTCATATCAAATGATATATTGGAAGAAACACTTACAATACTAAAACTTACTAAAAATATGCATTAATATATCAAATAAAAGACCTTTTCAAACAACAGTAAACAGTTTTTCTATGTGCAGAAATGAAAAAATACGAAAACCGTTATTAAAAATGGAAACTTAACCTATATTTGACTCCGAATTTTTTGTCGGTACAAAACTGAACTTTGTCACTAAATTGAGTCTAGAAGAAAATGAATAATGAAAAAATTGTTTTAATACTTACTCGGGTCGGGAAAAATGCCTTTTAGGGTCGTCATCCTCCTGGACATCAGATCGAAAGTAATTAAATAGCACAACGTAAAATCGAAGGAACCAAGGCCGATATCAAAAATTTACCGAGCGGCCTATTAAAGTGAAGAAAAGTTTCATTACAAGTTTATACAACTAAATTGCACTAGACCAGGACTAATTACAGTCCCTAAATTACTAAACTTCTACACATCAGTTTAATTTTGCGTCTCGCTACCAAATAAACAGTTTTGTTTACAAATTCAGGCATGGCCGCCTACTTTTTTGTCGGCTGTCAAACTTCAGAACTGCCAACATTGAAAAAATGAAGCGGTAAATTCGAAAACATGAATAATATATCAAAAAAATAAAAGATAAAATTCAAAAACAAACTGCAGAAATTGTCACACAATATTTATTTCCTTCATACGTTCGATACAAAATGAAAGAAATAACATCTCATTCAATCGTCGACTTTATAAATATCTCCACAAGATATAGGAACAAAAAATAGATTGTTAATTATCCGCAAGAAATTGTACATTATTTTGTAACGTCGCGACAACAAAATCGGTCTATTGGCCGCAATTGTTAGAATACTTATGTCAAATGTTCATACATATATTAATAATTATATGTAATTATAATATTTATTTATAAGTATGTGCATAAACAATAAAAAATTAATATCGAAAACATGGCAGCAAATCATGAAAATTCACAACCAACTTATGCCAGCTTGTTTTTATTGCTATCCATCGATGTGATTAAGAATTAATCACTAAAAACTATTAAGTCCTTAGGTATTTTTTTCTTATCGTGTCAAAGAAAATATTCGGACGTCTAATATTAGTTTTATTCACTTACCACTGATATGCTTAATGAATTGTGTGTTTCTGGTGTATTTATTTACTTATTGTTGTTACTGAGCTAATTTGGTTTTTGAAAAGTCGAATTCAAGAAAGGAGAATAATAGAATGATTTTTTAAGTCAATATCTAGGCCAATCAAGGTCCAACGTCTTTTCAAACTTTCACCAGTTTTACAAATTTCAAAATTATCAACTTTTTTGCAAATTCTTAGAATAACTTTGTGCTGAGAGTTTAAAAATGTTATTTTTTTTAAACATATAAAACTTTTAAAATAAGTAGTAAAACAATTTTTTTATAGTAAATTCCCAGCTATTTGGAATTTTTAAATGACATAGCGAGAAGAAATGATGTCAAGTTTCTGGGAATATTTCGTAATAAATATTTTTAGACACTTTTTTTAAATGAGGGAAAATACTGGACACATTGGTGGAAGAGGTGAAAGATTGGGTAGATCGAAAGAAGGGGAGGGATTTTGAAGAATTATTACTTAAAACTTTAAGTGGAAAACCGAACCTCATCCTCTGCGAGTATGCTAGGGGTTTTGAAAAAGGAGCAAGGGAGAAAGAAAGGGCAAGTGATTTGTAAAATATCAGCGTTATAGCTTTCTAGTTCTTTTCAAGTTGTCTTGTATATTAATTTTAAGTTCTTTATGTACGAGGGGTTTAAGATGTAAAAACCGTAAGGGATACATGGATTGAATAAATACTACTACTACTGGACACATTGGTTTTTTATAATATACTTAAAATTAAGAATTGCAATGTTCGAAATTTTCAATTTGATCCATTAAATGAATTGCACTTGAATATAAAAAAATTCAATGTTGAAAATCTGCGAATTGTAAAACAGAAACGCTTAAAGTGGAAGAATAAAGTTTTAAAAAATTTTAATTGGCATTCTGCCAGTTTAGACAATTTAAAATTGAAATGTTCTAAATATTGTATAATTTTACAAATACAAAATTTGAAATTTTTTTTAACGTGGATGCGGACAAAATTGAAAATTTTCCATTTGGAAGCGTTTCAAATTAAACCAAAAATGAATTGTGATAGCAGGCGAAACTAAACAATTTTTAAATTGAAAACAATTAATATGGAATTGTTTTAAATAGCAAACCTTCCAGAATTAATTAATATAGACTAAAAATCTTTCAAAATTGACGATTTAAACATTAAAACTGAGTGTACATAAAATGCAACATTAACAAAATTAAAAAATCAAAAAATAATTAACGAATTGTTTTGAAATCTAGAATTCAAAAATTTTAAACGTACAAAAAGTAACAATCTCAAATATCTAAAACAGGAAATGAGATAATTTAAAGTAATATAAATAAAATTAAACATTAAAAAATATTACTAAATTAACTTGCATAATTTGTTACCCAACATTTCCAATAGTTTCCAATCAGAAAAATATTTCTACTTGCATCATTATCGACAGTAAATTACACAAAAAAAAATTGAATTTTTGAATTTTGCAAATGTTATTTGCAAATATTGAAAATGTTATTTTGCAAATAGATCGGATGAAATTCATACGATTCCAAGATGGATTTAAAAGAATTCAGGGCAAATTTAAAATAATTCATGTGAATGCTAGAAAGCTTTCTAAATTGAAGAAATTAAATTGAAGATAAATAAAAATTTTAATTCTTTTTTAACGCCCAAAATTCAAATTTAATTTAGTTTGATTAAATTTAATTTGATTTAATTCGGTCGCTGGTGAATTATAGCTAAAAACACATTTCAAAGTACTATAGGAATCTTAAACTATAAAGAATATGTATTTTTTGTGTATTTCGAAATTTAAGATTTTCTCCTGTCACCCAGTATAAATATTTTTAATTTATTCATTAAGAAGAATATTCTCCTTACATTGTAGAAGAAATTCTGTGCATATTGTTCCAGGAAAAAGAATGTTTAGGGGCTATTTCAGACCATTAATTGTAATGAAATTACAAATTTTTTCAGTCCCTTTTTCCCATGAAGAAATTGAAAAATGTAGAGTTTTCTCAGTAATTTATATTTTTTTACAATCGAAAATTAATCAAATTCATTTCTAGACCTGAAACGGCCTAGAGGAACCTCTAAACAATTTTTTAAAAGGAAAAGAAAATTTATAACAGTATTTTTTCACCAAAATGAAGGAGTCTAGGTAGCGTTTGCAAAATTCAAAATTTCAAATTTTTTTGGGGCAGTCTAATCGACAGGTTGATAAAATAAAATAAAAAAATTTTAAATCGTATTTTTGTACAGAATTTATGTCCTAACTGGCAGTCTGTCTGTAATAAGATTGTAAGTCTCAACAAAATGAAATGCTTATTCTCCACTGAATGCAATAATCAGATACAATCTTTGGCCCTTCCACTTTGGAATGAATCCTGAAAATGTAAATGGATATGTATCTTTGCTCAGAGAGCAATTATTGCTCGATTGTTTTATTTTTTAATTTCAATTTCAGCGCTACTTTAGCACCCGTTTCAGCATTAATTGTAGGTGAAGTGTGTACAGACATCTTCTAATAAACGCTACTGCTATTGTTTACCTTAAGCTTAGACACATATTTCATGTATATCCAAGAAAAGATTTAAATTAAAACATTTATCGTACTCGTTACAGGCTGATTGTAATTGCTTTTCCTTAGAAAGTACAACAATACTTTTTTCCACTATTAACAGTACACTGATTTCAGCGAGAGTTATTTGATTCTTTAATCTATGATTATGGCCCGATAAGAGAAAAGCTTACACAAATTTAATGTTTTATCCGAAGAACCGGATGACCAGCCACTGATCGCTTGGTCCTGACTATGCCATCGGCATTCACAGCCTAGTGAGCTCGCTCGTTTAGAGAACCGATTTAATAAATATTTTTTCATACAGGTGCACGAGTGTACAGCCAAAAATGTTGAGAAAATATTATTTAAGGAATTTCAGTGCTGCATTGACAGGAACAGTCTTTAAAACCGATTCAAATCATTCAAAGGCTGTAGGATATGTTATATTTCCACTACTTGTAATTTGTAATTTTTTTATTAATGAGTAAAATACTAATTTCTATAGTTATCGAGACGATTGAGCAACATGTTGATAGATAATAGGAATTATAGTCCTTCAAAACTTATCTTTTTTAAATAATAATCACAGAGTCTCCAGAGTCATTTTTAAATGCTTATTTATTATGCTAGTTTTGATTTCAAACTTCGATTTCTTTCTTTTTGCTCAAGTCTTTTGGACATCTAAAGTATATTAAATAATAATGAATATTAAAAAGTCTGGAGATTCTGAATTATTTTAAAATGTCAACTCACGAGGGGTACATAACTTGAAATTTCGGTTGTTTATTTTCTGAAAGACTGAAAGATTTTAAGCCCATAAAGTTATTATTCGAAGAATTTGAAATCTAAATACTTTAAAATTATTAGCCTACAAGAATAAAAATTTTTGAACTAAATACTTTTCAAAACTGATAAATTTTTTTGAAAACGTTTAGAAGACAATTTTAAATTGGGAAAGTTGTAAGTACTGTAGATTAAAATATTTACAAATGAATGAGTTTTAAATCAAATCGTGACAATTTGGACAATTTCAAAATTAAATATTCTAACTTTTGAATAAATTCAAGCTGAAATATTAATTTTTTTTGGAACTTTTCAAATTGGACAATTCTGAATGGAAATGTTCCAAATATTGTATAATTTAATAATATTTAAAGAAAACATTTAAAATAGAAGAGTGCGAAATGTAAGTTTGAATTGTACGATTTCAAATTGAAGCATTTGGAATTGAGCAATTTCAAACTTCATTCGCATAAAATGTATCAATATCAATCTCAAATTCTGATTTTTAATAATTTAGATAGATTGTTGTAAAATAAATAAAAATATAACCACTTTAAAAAGCTTTAAAAATTGGAAGAATTTAAATTAAAGCGTTCCAAATTCAACAATTTTAAGTTGGCAATGTTCGACATTTTCAATTTGAAGTATTAAATGAATTGCAGTTCAAGAATATAAAAACGTTCAATCCTGAAAATTAATTTGCAAATTGTAAAAAAAAAACGTT
>JAUMHM010000087.1:11020101-11039400 GCA_032362435.1 Melikaiella ostensackeni | reverse complement strand
AAACGTTTGAATTAGAAGAATTTAAAATGTAGAAAATTTTTAATTGGCATTTTGCCAATATGGACAATTTAAAATTGAAATATTCTAAATATTGTATAATTTTACAATGAAATGTTTCAATTTTAAAAATAAAAAACTTATAATTTGAAAATTGTATCAAATTCTAAAATTAAAACGCTTGAAAATAAATTAATCTGTTTAAGATTGAAGCGTTCAAAATAAAATATGAAATTCGAGCCATTTAAAATTAATAATTTTAACTAATTAATCCATTTAACTTAATTCAGCAAATTTAAATTGGACATTCAACAATATTTAAATAAAAACATTTAAAATAAAAAAATGAAAAATTGAAAGTTTTAAAATTAAAAATTTAAAGGGCGTTCAATAGGACAATTTCAAATTTTAATCGTATGAAATGCATCAATCTCAAATTTTTAGTTCTAATTCTTTAGTTTATGGCTGCAATATAAATTAAAATAAATATAATACACTGGAGTCTCGGCTTGTGATAGATTGGTTTATAATAAGGCCATTGCAGGCCTTGTCCGAAACCTACCATAAATCGAGACTTCAGTGTACCTCTTGTTTTGAAAATTCGGTAACAAAATTACTACTGATCTATTTTATTTTGATAATAAGGGAATGAGAAATAAAAATGTCTGTACAAAGAAATTTCGCACCATTATATTGAACTGTAGCGCCCAGAATTGAAAAATTCAGAATTAAAGAAATTGCAATTAAAGTTTAAAAAAAGTTCAATCCTGAAAGGATATTGAAAAAAAAATCTTTACAGTGTAAAAATTTAAAATGGAGTTCAGAACTGGAGTTTAAAAAATATGGACAATTTAAAATTGAATCACAAACAATGTTACATAATTTCAAATGGAAATTGTTAAAAATGTAAGAGTGTCTTTTGTTCAATGTTAAACAAGAAGCATTTTATGATACACTTCGAATTAAAATTGTATAAATTTTTTCGATTTCAAAAAACGATTCAAAAATAATCGCAGAAATTATGTACCCCTCAAGAATTTTTATCTCTCTCGGCTAGACTGTTCCCTAAAATGATTGAGTCGCAGATTCGAAAATCGTTGATACTGGAACTTTTCAGAGTGGTAAAGACTACAAAATGTTTTAGCTATTCAATCTATAAAGCTACAAATACCTCTCGCCTTGGAGACAGATTGTGCAGCACGAGTGGAAGCTATATATTTTTTACGTGCATAGTGTTTATGGCCAAATTCTACAATAACGGTAGATGCAAACGTCGCAGTGTCTATATCGACAATCTTGATCTCCTCAAGCTTTCATATCGATTGGAAGATATAGAAAAACATTGAGTTACAGTTGAAAATTTCATGAAAATACTCATAATCAAAGTATAATTTGATATACGCATGTATAGCAATCACAATATCTTTACTTTCTTAATATTTTATGATTCCCTAGCTAATCGCTAAAATCAAGTCTAAGTTTTCGTTGCACATTCACTGGTTGTTTTTATCTCACTCTGCTTCCCAATCGGAAAGACTTTCAAGTTTGAGATTACATACGACTATTTTTATTAACACTACGTGGAATTTGGAATAAATAATTAACCTGTAGTGGAAAAATTGTATTGAGTGGATTGACAGATAATAGATTAAATGGATTGCGAAATGAGAATGTAAAAACAAAATTGGAAGAACTGAAGACTAAAGGAAAGAGGGAAAGAGGAGAGGAGATACAAAATTGAAATTGGAAAACTGATATTAGCTGATTTCGGGTTTTAATCGTTAAATAATAAAAACAATATAAAGACTGTGAGCAAGTGACTATGCTAGAACGTATAATGGCATCACAATGATGATTTTTGCTTAAAAAGTTCGATTTTGATGTCATGGACGTGACGAATGATAGAACAGTGTAATACGTATGTAATTATTATAATAGAGACGCTGTTAGCGCAGCACAAGAAACAAGTTCGTATCGATTCGATATTTACAAGTAGTTCAAATACATTTTTCTTCGACAATGTGAAATTATTTTATACAATCACTGACAACCGAATCGAAGAAGCATTCAATATATAACAGTCATACACGCGTCCATTCTTAATTACTTTATAATTTTCTATCGATTCATACCTTAATTAATTTTACAATAAATCGACATTAGCTGCTCATTTGAATCAATCTAATACAAATGATTTATAATGTATCCTTTATAAATTAATTTTCTGTAAATGATTTTTAATTCTCTATAAAATAATGACTTCCTTAAATTTACGATAAGCAGAATAAAATTTGAACCGGTATTTACAAGCGAAAAAGCATATTCAGGAATGGATCGGACAGATCGAAAAAATCTATTATCAAGAAAAATGTGAATCAGTTTTTTCTTTTAGGCTTTCACTCTGCACTTCGAGCTATTAATTTCCTAGCAAGCTGGTGAAAAGTTCTACATTTGCAGACTCTACACAAGCTTTTGCGAATAGTCTCGATTAATTGACTAATGAATTTCCACGTTTGATCCTTCTTGATCGAGATTTAAAATCAATTTCTCTCTCGATAAAAAGAGGATCAACTGGCTCGACATTTTAGAAATAAAGACTCTTTCTAAATCAAAAAGACCTCACAATCATTGCGGCAAAAATGAAGGAAAGGGGAACTTTTTACAAACAAAGAATTTGGGGAAAAATTCTAATTTTACTTATTTTGAAAGAATTTTTATTGGAAGACTTTCGAGTTTGAATTCTCTAAGTTTTAGTCTGTAGTAAATTATTATTTTCAAAGTATAGAGCCTTGCATCTGAAGTTTGAAAATTCACACAATATAAAATGGGAAATAAAAAAGGAAAATTGCAAATCGTCCCTTCAGCTGCCTAGAAAAAATATGATGAATGGGAAGTAAGCTGTGAGGCCTGAAGATGGAGTTTCAAATGAAAACTGGAAATGCTGAACTGAACATTCTTAAGGATAATTTTACGTTAGGTTCCTAAATTCCTAAATAGCGACTTGGTTTAAAGCTGAAAGCTTGGATAACTATTAACAAGTTTGCAACAAAATGTTTGCTATAACCATATACAATAGTATATGCAACAGTTGCTCTCAGTCGTACCATGTTTTCCGACTCGCGCATCTTAAGAGCGACAAACCGGAACAACAATGGCTCTACTTTAATCAACGCGATTGGTGTTCTTCCTTGTATAATCAACAGCTTCATGTTGACCATTGAAACGCTTCTATCTACGTAAACCTAGACAACGAATGAAATCTAAATTACCGAAACAAAGGTTACAGCATTATCTTACAAGTTAGCTGCGAAAGTAATCGAATAAATAAATAATACATAGATACTCGTAGAGTAGATTTAAATTTTTGGGGTTCGCGTGTTAGTCCTCTACGATTTATATAATTACATATAATTATAATTACTCTTAAAGCATTTTTCCGAAACGCCTCAGGCGTTCAAGATTTAAAGCAATCATGAATATTAGCTACGCTAATAGTTAAAGGCTGACGAAGAGCGCGAGAATTTGGCTTTTTCTAATTTGTGAAAGATCTCTTCAGGGTTACCATTCGATTATTAGAATCTTCTTTCTCGTATACTTAATATTTGATATACGCAAGTATACACTTGTCGTAGATTCAACCTCATAGAGGTCGCGAAATTACCAGACTCGTGTTGGTCTTAATTTTTTTAGGAAGGTATAAAATAAATACCTTTTGTCAGAATTTGCCCTTAAAGTTTCAAAACGAAAATAAATTTGGTGTACTTTAGATTTGGAGTTAAGACTTCTTTCCGCCTCTGGGTTTGATGCTTTCGGAAATTTGCCACATGGCGTCTTCGCAGAGGAAGTCGCTGAAGTTGTTGAAAAACGCAATGATACGCTCGTTCTTTTTAAAGTGGTAGGTGCTGTTGGCAAAAATTATTCATTTTAATCTGATATTCGTAAAAATTGATTACTTTTTGATCGAGAGGAAATAGCTGATTTATTGTTAGGAATAACTTACCCTTTTTTAAATCTTTTCATGTTCTCGACAATGTTGAACTGCTGCCACCGTTTGGAAAAATTAATAGAACCATCGGGCAACAAGTCACTATTCCCAATGTGAACGAATGTCAAGTCTTGAAGAACGAGACCACTAAAAACAGAAAATATGTTTTGTTTTTAAGTGCCGTATTCACACGAGAGGCCGAAAAAGGCATGGCCTACGGCAGTACAGCGACTTCATATTTTTTTATTATTACAGAACACGTCCGTTTTCACTCAAATTAATATTTTTTGCTTGTTAACTCTGCAATCGAAAAAACCTAGTAATGAAAATTGAAAAAGGGCGACAACATTTTAGGGGCGGCATGGCGGCTTAATTTTTTTTATTAACACGTCTTTTTTCACTCAAATTGTTGAGACCTAAGCCCGGCTCTGTTTTTAATTTATTAATCAGTATGATCTTGAATTAGAATAGAATTTTAAATTCTGTAATGTTTAGTAAATTCTAAGGAAATCCTGAATGAAAAGAAATGATTTTGAACTTAAAATAAGGAGATTATAAAAAATTCGTACATGTAGGGAATGCAAGGTGGTTGAGTTTCAGCCAACGCATTTCGGTAGGCCCGAAAGCTGCTGGAACTGTCAATAAGAGCGCAATATTCCTTCAAGCCTTCTGTGATGTGTTTCTGCCACTCAAGCCTTCTGATTGGCGCGCTGTCTAAAGCCGAAAGCAAGGCCAGATAGCTGTTGAAATTATTAATCTTCCTCAGATGCTTCATGATTTTAATGAACTTCACTACATATTTCTCTCTATCTTTCGCCTCGTTCTCCATACGATGTTCTAGAATCCTAGATCTTGCCCAGTAGGACATTTTATTAAAATGCTCCGTAAACCTTGTGAGATTTGGACTCCTCTCCTCGTTCTGCTCCTGTGCCCAGATCAAAACCTCGGGTATTTCTATTTTCATAAAAAGTTCAGCGTCGAGTAAAGTCATTTGCTCGGCTATTTGCTCGCTCTTGAAATCCAACAACGAGGCTTGTTTTGTCGAAACGCTAAGTGACGAGAGGATTGGTTGTGCTACATGCATTTGCTTCGCTGAATGTTTTTCTAAAATCTTCACTCGCAAGGCTTTTGCCATTGTTAAATCACCGCTGCAAACTAACTGTTGTACGAATTCCATCAAGGTTTGGAGAAGTTTGTCATCTAGATCGGATATCCTGGAATTACAGAAATAAAATTGTGAGCGTAGAAAAATAAAAGATTTTAAATGAAAGAAATTCTCATTTTTCGAGAAGAAAAAGAGAGGGAAGGAGTTAAATTATCGAAAACACTTACGTTAAATCGCTAACAACTCTGACCAGAAGAGAGAAAGCTTCTCTCGCAGCTCGTTGTTTTACTACGTCCGACGAACAAGAAAAACGTTGGTGTCGCCTGTGTAATTTCTTGATGAGATCCAGAGGCGACATGAAAGTCCTATATGTTGTCAGAAATGCTTCCTGGTACAAGAAATCTGTAAAAGAAAGTCAGATTGATAGTTTCGAAAATATACGATCCACAGAATTCTCATATAATTTAATTCTATTAAAATATCGCACAAGGATTTTTGTAATTCAAAGAAAGTTTCAGTTTAAATGAGCTTTAAAATTTAGTTATGTTTTGAATTTTTAATATAGTTAACGAACCTGATTCCTTCTCGTCTGATGAGCAATGTGGAAAATTACAAAATTGGATTAATAGTTTGTTATTCGATTAAACGATATAATATTATAATTTATTGGTATTCTCTTTTCAAATTGTGTGCGACTAAAGTAAAATTTATAATAAATAATATACCATGTTTGTTGGCTTTGGTGGCATGAATAAGCAAAGCGTCCGGATTTCCTCCACGAATATCAGGACCGTCTTCTTCGGGCTTTTTGAAGACGAGGTGTTTGTTAATTTCTATTTCATCTAAGAGGCTATCGTCCTGTTCAACGTCGTGTAATTCCAGAGTGTTTTCGTCGACGGATACATTCGTGAGAGCGTCACTTGCTGGCCTCGATAAATTGTCCGTATGTACATTGTTGTTCTAAAAAGTAAAGTACTTCATATCAGTATTCTTTTCTACCACTGTGTTCTGAATTAAAAAATATAATTTTTAATGAAATAACATTTCGTTTAAATTTGAACTTATGCAGGGTTGTTACGGAATTTCTATTACAAAATTCAAGGCGTTTTCCAGATTATTTTTTCTTATTCCAGACCTCAGATTCAAAGCCCCATTCCAGAACAAATTTATGAGTTTCATGAGAATTAAAATTTGAATTATTTTCAAAGTTATAGAAATAATCTTTGAAAATCTAAGATTTTCCAATTGGAGTTTATTTTCAATTTTTAAAATCAACTTTAAGTTTCAATGCATTTTAAGTTTGAAATCCTCAGTGACTGAAATTTCATTCCGTTTCAAAAATAACATTTAAAATCGTAGAAATAAAATTGTAAAATCTCAGACTGACATAATTAAAAACTGTTTAATTTTAAACACAAATTAATTTTAAATTCTCTAATATATAAAGCATCAATGAGAAATTATTGAATTTGGAATATTTTCAACACGGATACAATTTTGAAAGTTTCAATTTTACATTGACTAATTGTCAATAAATTAATCTGCAGTTATTCAATGAACGCTTTCAACCATTTCAGCCTGACATATTAATCTTTTCAAGATCGTTTTTAAATTGGTTTGAAATTGTTCAATTTACATGGTTCCAACGTAGAATATTCTATAAATTTTTTTTAATTTTGAACCTTTTAAATTAAATTCCTTGATTTTTTAATGCCTCATTTAAATTTGTTAATTTTAAGATTTAAAATTGAAATTGAAACAAGTTCAATTATTTCTACTTGCAACAAATGTGAAAAGTGGTAAAAATAAAAGATGATTTAAACTACTTTTTCGGATGCTTAATTCAAATTTGAAAACATTTACAGCAAGCATAATAACTAAGCTCTATCGCCTGATATTTTTCAACTTCGGCGACCAATTTCTTTAACCATGCCATGCCATGCCTTTTGCAGGTTCTCCAGAGCGTTTAAAAAATGCCATACCCTTACCAAATCTTCCAGGCTCTCTAGTAGGGTGGATAAAAAAAATTGAAATTCGAAAAAAAGCCTAGCACTGAAAGGTTTCATTTTGGGTCCCTTATAACCTGTGGAAATTATGAAATAGATCCATCAATATCCTGAGGTTTCACGAGGCTAAAATTAGTTTTAAAAAATCGAAATTCCCAGAGTTTTGTAAAAAATTGCTAATATTAATTTTTTATCATAACCAACATAATATGCCCGATTTTCAAAAATCTTGTGAGATTTCAATATTTTTATTTTTTCTTGGACAACATCTCATTTTTATAAACCTAAAAAAATTAAAACATGTGATTTAAAAGCTTTGCAAACTAACCTAAAATGTTTTGGAGCATATAGAAATTTTTTCGCGTTTAAAATTTACCTGAAAAAAAAAATGAGAAGACTTAGCTAATTGGAGAAGCATTCAATTCAGGGTTTGGCCATTTTGACTGCCAAAATCTTCTCATTTTTTCAGGTAGGTTTTCAGTGCGATGAAGTTTCGACAAGCACAACGAAATTTTCGAATAGTTTGCAAAGCTTCTAAAAATTATTTTAGTTTTTTGAGGTTTATGAAAATGAAATTTTGTCCTAGAAAATCTGAAAAGATTTCAATCTTACACCAATTTTGAAAATGGGGCTTATTATATGTAGATTGCCAAAGAAAAATTATTATCAGCTTTTTCGTTAAATCACAAGCAAAATACTTTACAGATTATTATGTTGTGATAAATATTTACAGCATCTTACTCTTCTTCTTCTTCTTCTTCATTACACTAAGAAAAATGTTTGGTTGGCCGAACAAAAGTTACGTTGTTCTAAACAAATTTTTTGGCAACAAAACTCTTTGTTGAGCCAAACAAATTTTTTTGTTGGCCCGTTTGGTTGATCCAACCAATAAATTTGGTTGGAACAACAAAAAATTTTGTAGGTTGAATAAATTTACTTGGTTGAACGAACCAAATATTTGTACGCTTAACAAAATAATTTTTTAGACTCAACCAAAATTGTGTAGACTTGTCAGAATAGTTTTCTTGAACGAACTAAATATTTGTAAGCTCAAAAAAATTATTTTTAACAAAATAATTTTGTTAAAACAATACAATTATTTTGTTATAGCAGTAATTATTTTGTTGAGGGAAGAAAGTTTTTTGTAAATAGAATATAAAATATTTCATGTGTGGGAGAAAAGCTAGAAGAACAATTTGATGCATTGATTCAATTAAATGCATTTTATTTGAGGAGATGTCTTTCAATTAATCTCAATTAAATTTCAAGATCGCGGTGACGAATTGAAAGTTTTCTCCTTAAATAAAATGCATTTCATCAAATCAATGTATTTTTTGTTCTTTTAGTTTTTTTTCCCACACAGAAAATGTTATTTGTTTTTATCAAAAAAGGGCCCTGGAATGTTCAGATCAAACACTGACCGTTGGCTCAATTTGGGTGCAACGCTGTTTTCTATTTCCAATTTTTTTCTTTTCGATCCACCCTACTGTCTAGCCATCCTTTATGACTACTCCTATTTCTAAAAAATCTCACAAAAATGAACTTTCTTACCAACGATACTGGAGTGGAAGGCGTAACTGGTTTCGATTCCGATATGCATTTGGAATCTTCAATCTTGAGTGGAGTCGAAGTCGAAATCGAAATTGCCTCGGGTATGTGGACACTTTGCATGCTGACAGTGGGTTTGGGTGAAATCGGGGGTGGAGTTGTCTTTGATTTAATGGAACGAGATCTCTTTGGAGGTAATGCTGGAGGCAGACTAGAATTGCAGACGACTTCCTTGATCGAAGGCGTTGTGGTAACGGAAATGCTGTGCACAAATAAAAGACATGTTTATTTATTTTGAAATTCCTCCCGAAAAAAAAGTCAACATTGACCAAATAATCGTACACTCACCTCGAAGTGTCGTGCAAGCTCGTCATCGTTTGGGTCATGAAGGAACAAGTTTGCGTTGTTGTCAAAGACATTTCGTGCTGCTGCCATTCAGCCTGCATCGTATTGTAAGCTGCCATCGAATGTCTGGTTCCCAAATCCGAGATGAAGTCGTTGTTACTGTGCGAGCAATTTCCAAACATCTCCATATACGCCATGACTGAAAAGATGTCGATTATAAATACTCAGAATTGGCTTATTCTTGTGATTTTCATTGTTTGGAACACTGTTATGTTTGTGGTGTAAAATATGTGTAGACACTTATTGCAAAAATACAAGCAAAGCATTTATGATAAAACAGTTTCGTCAAAATGAACGTGTTGATTTTTTTCTATTGATTAATACTCCCGGCAAAAACAAAATCTGATTAGAATTAGAATGGTTAAGAAAAGGATGCAACGATGATAAACTGAATGCAATTCGTGATCTGTGGCACCAACTTTTATTAAGCTAGAAATATTTATATTAATTATATTGTACTTCATATTGTACGAGCATTTTATTTTATCCTTTAGAACTGGAATCACCGCCAACAAAAATTGAGATGCAAGTATTTTAAATTTGATAACTATTGAAAATATCACAGCCAGTTGAAAAGTGATGATTCAGCGAATAAGCAAGAAGCTAAACGTATTAATTAAAACGCAAGCTTCTTAATGTAGTAATGATGTGCCAAACTCGTTGACCTAGGGCTCAACGTAAAATGAGAAAAAACTGAAAAACAGCAAACATGCCGTAGAAAGCTCGAATGAAAAACCGTATGGACGCCAAATAATTGCAACTTAGCATGAGAATGATTTGCCGACGATATCGACTAGTGGGTAGGATCCCACTTACCGGAATAAGCCACAGATTGGAACACTGGGGGATACAAAACATTTTGTCAGTTTCAAAAAAATGTACCTACTTTTATTTTTTTAGTTTTCGTCTAACAAAGAACAAATTAATCTCCTCTAAGAACAATCTTTTTATTATTTTTACATTTTTTTTCTGTTTGAGAAGTCGACTCTATTTTTATTTTATGTAAGATATAATATTTGATTAAAGAAAAAAACAAATTTTACTTACTGTGTCTTTTTTTAATTGGTAGGGGAGGTGGTTTGCTAGAATCGTAGCTGTCGCCATTGGTATGAAGACTGCAGGTTGATAAATGCTCATTTTCGGGCACATTGTCATATTGCGAGGGATGCCTTTCTTTTCTACGCTTCGACCTTTTTTCAGGAAGAGCCGGGGGAACACCATTCGCATCCAATGTTAAACAGTCTTCAATTTCCTAAAGTTAAATGTATTTTATTTTTTAGTCGAGTTTTAATTTTATTTTTTATTAGGAGATTGCCCTATTAGAATCGCGAATCTTCCATTTTCTGGGAGACATAGCACTTTTGTTTTATTTAAATTTATTCCAACACCTTTATTTTTAAGCAATTGGTAGACATTTTTCTAATTCGTAACGCTCCGGAATAGTTTATAATTCAAACCCCTTGAAATTCGAAGGCTTTGACAAATTCAAATTTGAAGACTTTTAACCAAATTTTGTCCTTCTCCCATTTTTTTTTTAAATTGAAGATCATAATAAAGAAATGTATCAAAAAAATATTTGATATGAAAAGTTTTTTTTTTCATAAAAGTGGTTCTGTATAATAACCTTGAAATTTTTTAAACTTTAGTAAAAATTTATTATCACGATTTGCGATTCCTGCCGGAATACCGTTAGTTCAAAATTAAAATTAGAAATTCAGGGTGGCCACTAAAAACTCAGAAAAACATTCTCAGTTATTTCCCGGTTTTTCAACGATTTTCAAACATTTTTTCCAATTATTTATATTTTAAAATTCAAGCCTTCAAAACTAAACAATTATTATTTGAAGTATTCAATAAACATTTTTCAACTCAACGAATATAACGCGGAATAATTCTAAATTTGAAGCGTTCATAATGGAAAATTAAACATTCAAATTTGTAAACTTTAAAACTCAAACGTTCAATATTGTAAAATTTCAAATTGAAAGCCATAAGAATTGAACATTTTTGATTTCAAGACTTTTCAACAGAAAAATGTCAAATTTCAAATTTTCAAACAGAGTTTATTTCAAATTAAAACTGAAAATTGTTCAACTTTAAATTTCACATTGTACAAGATTGAGCGATTAAAATTAGAAATTTCCAATCTAAACTTATTCAGTTTTTAAAGTTTTCAATTTAATAATTTATGCAAGCTTTTAACTGGAAATTGTACAACTAAAAAGCCTAAAATTGCACAATTTTGCATAATTTAAATTCGAACCAAACAACTTTCAATTTCACAATAAAAAAATGGTTCCAGTTTGAAATCTTTCGAATTAAAATTCTTCCTTCCAATTTAAAATGAAATTTTATTATTTTTAAAGACTGCATTCAAAATTATTAAATTCCAAACGGTACTAGTTTAAATTTGTCCAATTTATAAAGCATCAATCTGAAATTCATTAAATTTTTTGCGTCTTCTATTTAACGTTATCTATTTAACTACGAAAAATTTCAATTGGAAATTGTACGTTTAAATTTGAATTTGTTCAATTTCAAACGCTCTTAATTTAAATTTCTAATTATTGAATATTGAACACTCCAAACCAAAATATTGCGTAATTATTAAGGCTTTCAATTTCAAATAAATTTGAAGAATCTTAAAATACTGAACTTCGAAATTTTAAGAATTTCATTTTTTCAATATTGAAGAATTAACACTCTAAATTGCTCAACTATTAAGGCTTTAATCTAAAATAAATTTGTAAAATCTAGAAGGGTTTCATTCACAATGTTTAATTTCAAACGCTAAATTTAATGTTATCTTATTCATCATGTTTCTTTCAGTTTAATCTATAGCAGTTAAAAGTGACTTTAAAAAAAGCGACAAAAAGTGAAAACGTGACTCTTTCGTAGACTTGAAATAAGCATAAAAAATTCTACAATTATCAAATTGTTAACATTTTGAATTAAAGAGTGAAAAATTTAGATATTTAAAAATTAAAACTGTTAAGTTCAAGCCTTCAAAATCAAATAATTTAAAAATGTTAAGGAGTTTCAAAACGAATTTGTTCAATCTCACATTATTTCATATAATATCAAGTGACATTTAAACTGAATGGATACGTTTTTCTACAAAACTTAAGAATTTGAAAAATTCCCAGTCAAAAAATGAATTCACTCTCATTTTCCGGTGGCCACCCTCTACATTCTAAATGACTAATTGCCACCATTCTCAAATATCAAACCCAAATAAAAAAAAAAACTATAAAATCAGTAAAATAACTTTCCAGACAGAAAATAAAAAGACATTTTCAGATAAATTCGTGCTTATTTACCTCGTTCATAAAAACCGTGACAAAAACTGAAGAAAAAATTGGGAAGGATATAAGGGTGGCACTTAAGGCTAAACGGAAGGCGTAAAGTAGAATAAAGAAAAATAAAATAAAACAACACACAACACCCACATTTACCAGTTTCTCCAAGAGAGTTGGATCTCCGCTACCAGTTATGTTTGTCGTGCTGACAGAACTTTTCGAACTGGTTATCGTTTTATGCGAAAAAACTGTGCCATTGTTATCGGAAGCTAGTTTTTGCTGCGAAAACGATTGTTGCTGAGAACTAAACGACTGGGAATTGTAGCTGATACTGCTCTGCTGCGAAGATCTTTTCGAAGTCATACTCGAAGCAGTGTAGCTTTGAGAAGAACTTCTCTGCGAGTGCATTGATACGAAACCGGACTCTTGGGTTTGTGTCGATAGCCGCTCCATTTTCGCTTCGATGCCTGCAACAATAAAACGAAATACCGTTCGAAACTTCTCTAGAAAAGGTAAAAGGATTCTCGATAGAAGAGATAAACGACATATTAGTCAGCGAGTTGGAAAATTGGAAGTTTATCCTCAAAATCAATTTCCCTAATACCTGCAAATTGTAGTGGTTTGCAAAACATTTTTTCTGATCATTAAAATAAAAAAATATTTAGAGCTGAACATTTTTCAATTTGAAGTAAATAAAACTAAACTGCGAATTGAAGTAGTCAAAGTGGAACTCTTGTGAAATTCAACATTTTCAAATAAAAACTCGAAACATTCAAAATTCAGCAATTTCAGCAATTGAAGGATTCAAGACGGTAAAATATCAAATCAGAGAACTTTCAATATATTCTTTAATTCAGAATTGTAAACCTGAAAAATTGAACAGCTTCAAATTAAATGCCGTCACGTTTTAGCACTTCCGAAAAAAAGGAATAAAGTTTACAGTTAATGAAAAGTTTTAGACTGAAAAATTAAAAATTGGGAGACTTGAAAACTAACATTTTAGAATTCAAACTTTGAATTTTAATTTTGAATTTTTTTATTTCAGGCCTTGGAAATAAAACTTTGTTCAAATTAGGTAATTGAAACTACACAATTTCAAGCTTTAAAATTTGATAAATTGAACATTTCAAACTCAAAACTTCCAAAATTCAAAAATTTTAGATCGGAATCGTAGAAATTTTGAGGATAATAAAAATTTACTGCTCAAAATCGAAGAATTTTCAATTGTAAACCTTAAAGCTTCAACTATTTCAAAAACATTCAAAATTACTTTGCTTTAAATTAGAAACATTTAAAATTGTCGATTCCAAATGAACAGTCAAATATTGCTCAATTGTTTGAAATATTCAGTTTGTCAGTGTCGTCTAATATCATATGAATATACGAATTTGAAATTATTTGACAATTGAAAATAATTTGTAAAGCTTCAATCTGAAATCTTCCATTTTTCACTAATTAAGGCTTTTGATTTAAAACAATATAATAAGTTTTCAACGACTGCAATTATTAACGCTTCAATTTCAAAATCGTTTAATTTTGAACGGATTTAGAATTGATTTTTCTCAAAGTTTTCCACAGTCAATTATTATTCACTTTTAAATATTATAGATGAATTTGAAAAAATCTTTAATTAATTTATGTTTACAGATGATCAATTAGAATCGACTCTACTATCAAAATTGTTTTTCAAACAATTTTATTTTTTAATTGTTCAAGTCGGAAAAACTAAAATTAAAAATTTGTTAATTTGAAACTGAACGACTAGAAATTAAAACTGAAAATTGAAAAAATTTAAAAGTAAAGGACTTGAAAATAATCACGCATTGTATACTGAATGATTTCATACTTGAAAATGTTAGAAATTGAACTTTTCAAATTCAAAGAATTTCAAATTGAACTCATTCAAAATTTCATAATTTCACGTGATATCCGGTTGTTGTACTACTACAAATGTTTAAAATTTTCGATCAAAAAATAAATGATCATTTCCAGGGTTACTAAAAAATCTTAATTTCGAAATTCCCTGACTTTTCCCTAACCAATTTTTCATTTTCCCTGACCGTTTTAAATTTTACTCTCAGGAATAAAAACAACCTTATACCTTAGAGATTAATAGTATTAATGCACAAAAAGGTTTGTTTTTAAATTTATCTTAAAGATTTTTAGTGAAAACAGTCACACAGAATTTTATAAACTTGAACTTCAGTTTTTCGAAAAGTCTCTGACTCTTAGGATTTCCTGACATTCCCTGACTTTCCCTGACCAGTTTTAAATTCCCTGACCTGTAACAACCCTGATTTCTACGTTTTTCTGGTTTCCCGGTCTTTTGGTCACCATGCCTATTTTCTATAAGGCAAAAAAATATTTTCCTCAAACTTAAAACAATTTCGTTATTTTGAAGGTACAAAACATAGCCGCTTCACTTTTTTTCGAAATCAATTTCTTAGTTAACATTTTTAAGGGATCATCGCGAAGGTAAAAAATCTTACGATTCTTTATAATTCGTAAATGGGAGTTCAAAAATTTGAAAATTTCTACTGCGTAATTGTTTTAATGGCCTCCTAAAATAAATCTGCAATTCAAGATTTAATATTCATTCATGAATATATTCAGTATTCACTAACTTCCCACATCATCGTCCCTAAGTCAGTTTATTTCAAGACTTCTCTTTAATTTTAGACTTAGGGTTTTCCTTTCAAGAGTTATTTGTTGAAAAAATTTTCTCTTTCCTTATCTGCAGTGTTTAAGAAAAAAAATATAATAGACTAGTAACTAAAAACGTCATTGGATCTTTTTTTTTAAATAAATTTTGAGAATATCTTAACTATCTTGGATCCTTAAAGTGTAGTGCTGGGGTGCTATTAGTGTTAATAATGTTAGAGTTGCTAAACACAGGAAAAGAAAAAAAAAGAAAAACGAGAAGAAAAATAATGGCCCATCGGTTGGGAAGGCATACAAAATTTGTTCATGCATAAATCAAATTACATACCGGTAAAGGGACTGAGAATTTCTTGTTGAGATTGCTGACCTAGCAACATGGTGCTCGGTAAACTTGTTTCCGAACCATCCCAACAACCGCAATGAGACGTTCCATTAACTTGCATGCCTAAACAATCAAACTTAATTTGAAGATTCTCCGAGACTCGACTCTTTAAGCTTTAAATTAAATTATCACTTTAAGAAATCAAATTTAAAAAATAAATTTCTAAAACTGAATATTTCCAACAGAAAAAAATTCGTATGAACTCCTTATAATATAAATTGCCAAACTTACTAAAAAAATTAATTTTTAAAAATGAATAAAATGAGGTTGATCAATTAATTAAACTTTCACCCGCGCACTACAACGTACAATTTTTCAATTTGGAACAAGAGAATCTCTCTCAAGACTCTTTAAGTTTTAAATTAAATTATCTTTTTAAAAAATCAAATTTTAAGAATAAGGTTCTAAAACTGTATATTTCAAACTTAAATGAATTAATTCTCATATAATTCATATAATTTAAATTGCCAAATTTATTAAAAAACTAATTCTAAAAAATAATTAAAATGAGGTTGATCAATAAATTAAATTTCACCCGCGCACTACAACGTACGATTTTTTAATTTGGAAAGGACAGAATCGATCCTTTTTTTCCTATTCACTGGAGAATTAGTTCGATCCATTCTTAACTATTTTACTCGATTTTGAAAATAATTCTTGAGAAAAGTGATGCGTTATGAATTATTCAAGTCTGTCTTGATCTTCGGAGGCTTGAGATTCAACTGCCCGTTTCAGATTCAGCTTCAGCTTCACCAGCTGAGGGTCAACGCTGACTAAGTGAGCATTTATATATCCTTTGGTCACATATGGCAAGGTTTTTGTACGATCGTCCCATAACAAGCATATATATCTAGAAATTATTTCCTTGCATTAAAGCAGAGATCACAGATATTGTACAGATCCCACGCAAAGGCGAGCAAGTTTCTGAATGCATCATTACTTTGTCTAAAATTTGGGGGAAAAAGTGGACGAAAATAAACACCAGAGACTCAAAATTATATACCCTCAGAATTTTAGAAGGAAAAATTCATTAGACTGAAAAAAAATTTGTTTGCGAATGTATTTTTAAATCAGCCAATAATGCCGTAAGCCGGGGCTAAGCGTCGCATGTGTGGGGAAAGCGGCACACCCTTAATTCTGTATTTAAAACGCGGCCTTGCTACTTCCGCGTTTTTCAAATGAAGTTTCACAATTGTTAGTTGCAAGCTGCTATATTTTTTACATAGAAGAAGCAAATATCGCATTCAGAGATGCAGAATCAAGGGTGCCCCGCTTTTCCTCGCATGCGCCGCTTAGCCCCAGTTTACGGTAATCTAAATAAAAAATTAAAATACCTGGTTAGGTTTCATAGCTCTTCAAGTTCTGATGCCTTGTTTATAAATATTTACAAGTCTTCGTAATTCCTCTTTCAAAGTCCTCTTTTCAAAGTATCAAATTAAAAAATTGTGAATCTTCATAATTTTAATTATGTTGAATAGTAATAATTCTTTCCAATTTAGGGGCCTTTAAATTCGAAAACATCATTAATTCCAACAAATATAATTAATTATCTTCCTACAAAAAACAAGGCTTACACTCCTAAGTTTTTATTTTTATGGATTTTTTACTTTTAAATTTTTAATATTTTTTACATCTAAGGTTTTTTTAATAATTCGTTTTAAAGTCTAATTTTCTATAAATTTATATATTCAATTACAAGGAAAGAGATTATTAAAATCAGTTCCAAAAAAGCTAAAGTTTTTTAATTTAAATCATTTTCTAATTAATAATCGGTGGGGAAATTGTATTATTGGTCTGATTCATTATTTTCACATACAAGATTGTTCTAATTTAAATAACTGAGAAATAAGTTTCTATAAGAGGAATTGTATTTAAATTCGATTTTTTAAATTTGATTCCTCTTAAAAATCGAAGCCTTTCTTTTCAAGCGGATAGGATTTTTACTTCAGACTATTTTCAGGAAAGAAAACTTTCAAATTACATTCGTGAAACAATTTAAAAACTCAGATTTGCAATTTTTGTTATTTTTACAAACATAGCTATTTACTTTTTAACGGCTTTTTACCCCCAAAAAGTTTAAATTGACATTTTTAACTTCAAATTGAATTCAAAGCCACGTCTAAGTTTGAAATGGTTCAAATAAATTTCCAAATTAAAATAAGAATTTTGTTAAAATCATCTAAATTATATTTGAGATCAATCCAATGAAAAAAGCATTCAAATTTGAAAGCGCTTAAAATTTAAGGCATGTAAACTTGAAACTTTGGAAATGAAAATATTTGTATAGACTTTCAATTAGAAAGCACACAAAAGAGAAATTTGAATTCCCGTTAGATATGAAAACCTCAATTATTCAAATAAAAATCATGAATGATTTTAAATCAGGCAAGTTTCTAGTGTAAATTCTTTTCTAATTTAAAATACGAGTACCTATTTCAAATTAGTTTTTTATTTGATAGTTTTCCTGCTGGAGTTTTATCTTGTTTAGTGTAGAAAATTTAAAAGTTGGATGGATTTCAAAATTCGGATCTTTTCTATATCGACTGTTTTTAATTTGGGAAGGATTTACAATCCATCGTCCAAATTTTTCCTATACGTCAGGATTTCGAGATATCTTAACTAAAAGTGCAAAAATGACCATTTTCAGCCATGTTTGAAACAATATAACACAAGCAGCGAATTGTGTTGCCTAAAACCGCTTATGCTATCGTTTAGTACTTCTTTTTACCCTATATTTCCATTTTGGATCAACCCGAACCGATTTTTCTTTGCTCGTTCTTCAGTGTGAAACTGAAATTGTTAATGTGCCACATCTCAGAGAAAAAAAATCGGTTCGGGATGATCCAAAATGGAAATAAAAAGTAAAAAAAATTACTCAACGATAGCGACTTTGTCGGCCTGTATTATAAACAATATAATCATTTAATTATCAAAACTAAAAATTTAATTCTGGGTCGACGAATTTTTCTCTTTGATCCAGCTCTCATGGCCCACTTGGATTTTTACTGATTGAATTCATTTTTCTTTGTAAAATATGAAATTCAAACTTTTTTTCTGGACTCAACACAAATTCTAAATTACAAATATATTTACATTTTGGACAGACTGAATTGGTTCAGTCTAAATTAGAAGCTTTAGCGTCTACCGCCTACCTGATTTGAAATGATGTCTTGCAGTATGAAAATACAGAAAACAAATGAAAAAAGCGTACATACATATAAATGAAATTACCTTGAATCGTTGCCATTAAACTGAGATCCATACTGTCGTTAAGAGACTCGTCGTTTGGTCCCATAATTGCTCGGATTTCATCCTCATCTCTCGAGTGATTTAATGCCGAGTCTAAGCTTCCCGCAGATGCACTAAGGAGGGACGACGAGTCCTCTGGAGATCTGCTACGAAGGGAAACCCTGTCGAGACTAGTTGCTAAAAGACCTTCTGTCTCATCGAGCAATTGTTGAGCTCGGGTTCTTCTTTTCGGTGGTAAAGGAGGCGGCGTTCCGGAAGAACTATTTTCATCGGATATGCAAATGGTTCTGCAAAAAACAGAAAAGTTTTCGAATTTTATAATTAATTATATACAGGGTAATTTTTTTCATTTGAAGTAATCAAAACTGAACTACAAACTGAAGTAATCAAAGTGAAACTCTTTTGAATTTTAAAACTTTAAAATTGAAGCTTAATAAATTTTTAATACAGAATTTGTTTATTCAAACGCACAATAATTTACAGGTATAAAATAGAAGCTATTACCACATTCCAATTGAACAATTTAAAATTAAATGCCATTAAACTGCACAATTTCAAATTTTACACTTTTATAAATTGAGCAGTTCAAAGATTTCTCGTTAAAAATATAAATCCAAGCTATTATTTTCAATGCTTTTAATGAAAACTAATCCTCTCTTTCA
>JAUMHM010000087.1:10996217-11012576 GCA_032362435.1 Melikaiella ostensackeni | reverse complement strand
CGTCGGCAAGATTCGTAGTTTTGCACACAATTGAAACCCGAAACACCTCCTTTCATCATAATGAATCATCGTGAAAGCATCAAATCTATTATTATTATTATTATATTATTACTTATTGTACATTTGTCACTAACGAGCCGGAAAAGCGCGTAGTCTCGAAGTCTAATTTAGATTTGTGAACTTTTTGTGTGTTCCTTTCTCAGTACACAATAAAATCGTTTTAAAAAAACTGTATAATTCCCTTTTCTTTGACGTTCATAGCCTTATCGCTGATGGCCCACCCTCTAGTTTCAGCGATGCATTTCTGTCTGTTAATAACGAACTCGCGCGTAATCAATTTTGGCGACAGATAATTATTGGCTTTGGAGTCTAAAGTCACCTGATGGGAAATTCTAAGGCAGGTTGAAAATGAGATTATTGACTTTCTCAATCGCCTTGACACCTCAGAGTTATTAATAAGCTGGGTTAATTGGTTGCTAAATTGAGGGTTCTAATTTTCTGAAGAGGCTTTGTGTAATAAAAATTTATTTCCAAAATCAGGATACCTATTCAAATCCTGGAAAAAATTCAAAATTCAATGATAATCTAATAACAATAATAATTTAATAATAAAATTACATAATAGCCCAAATTTATTATCCACTTCTGAATGATTAAATGTTAAGTAACTAACATAAAAAATGGGAATATGTATACAATTTCCCGAGTTTATTATTTTAAATAATGTTTTTTCAGTCCATGTAAATATTTGAATGGGTGAAACACTTCACTTTTTTGTTGAAAATTCATATTTTAGGGTTAAAAATTCTTGTTTTCTACAAAATTCGTACGTTTTGGTTGAAATTTCAACAGTGTGATAAAAAATTACAACTATGTAGATGAAAATTTAACTACTTGGTAAAAAATTAACTTTTTTGTTGTAAATCCACCTATTTGACTGAAAATTTAAGTGTTTCGTTGAAAATGAACTTTTCTGTTAAAAAACCTTATTTTTCGTTTTTTTTTTTAGTTAAAAATTCAACTATTTGCTGGGAAATTGACCTGTTTTGGTTGAGGATTCAAATACTTTTTTGCAAATTCATCTATTTGGTTGAAAATTCAAGTGTTTCATTGAAAATTAACTTTTTTGTTCAAAAATTTTTTTTGAGGGTTTTTCGTTAAAAATGCTCGAAATGTTTTAAATTAATTTCTTGGTTGTGAATTCATAATCTCGGGTAGAAAATGCAACTCTTTTGTTGACAATTCGTCTTTTTAGTTTAAAAATTTATCTCATTTGGTAGGAAATTATTCTTGTTTTGTAATAATCGGTGGGGAAATTGTATTGACCCTCAATAGTAAAATTCGTGAGGAACATCAACATTCCTCACGAATTCTTGTTTTGGTTATAAATGCACCATTTTGATTTAAAATTCATATTTTCGGGTTTTTCATTAAAAACGCAACTGATTGGTTGAAAATTAATTTGTTTTGGTTAAGGATGCAACTCATTTGTTAAAAATTTAACTATTTGGTTAAAAATGAACTTTTTTTTAAATTCATATTTTCGGGTTCAAAATTTAACTGTTTTGTTGAATATTCGTCTTTTTGGCTTGAAATTTTAATAGTTTTGTAGAAAATTCAACTAATTGATTGAAAATTCAAGTGTTTGGTAAAAAATTAATTTTTTTGTTGAAAGTTCATATTTTCGGGTTGAAGAATTATCTTTTTGGTTTAAAAACTTACCTCTTTCGAAAAAAATTAATCTTTTTTGGTTGAAAATGCAATTGTTTGATGAAAAACTCAATTATTTGGTTGAAAATTACCTGTTTGGCTGATAATAAACTATTTGGTTTAAAATTCGTCTTATTTGGTCGAATTCAATTGTTTTTTATTTCAAATTTACATCTTTTTTGGTTGAATATCAACTATTACATTTTTCGTTGAGAATTCATATTTTATGGTTAAAAACTTATCTACTTGGTTGAAAGTGGAACTAATTTGTTAATAATTCTTTTTTTTGGTTGAAGATTGATCATTAAAGTTGAAAAATCATCTTTTTTGTTGAAAATGTAATTATTTCGTTGAAAATTCAACACTTTTTTTTTAAATTCACCTTTTTGGTTTAAAAATTTATTTCTTTTAGTAGAAATTTTATCTTTTTCAATTTAAAATGCAACTGTTCGTTTAAAAAATAATCTTTTGGTTGAGGATTCAATTATTTCGTTGAATATTCGTCTTTTTTGGCGGAATTGAAGTGTCTTTGGTTTAAAATATTTTTTGGTTGAAATATCAACTAATACATTTGTCGTTTGGAATTCCTTTTTTTGGTTTAAAATTTTAAGTACTTGGTGGAAAGTTGACCTGCTTTTCTCAAACACTCATTTTTTTGGTTGATGATTCATTACTCTAGTAGAAAATTCACCTCCTTCAGTGAAAATTCAACTATTTTTTGAAAATTCGTCTTTTTTCGATACAAAATTATTAATATTGCATTTAATTTGATTAATTAATGCCTTCAATTTAGAAAGTTTTGGCAAATGATTACAGGATAATCTTAAATATATTAATAATCAGCATCGAACGACAAAATGAATTAATAATACTAAAAACATAATTAATCATTTCTTAAATTTGTTCCTGAACTACATGAATTTAAAAAATAATCAAAAGAAATTTTTATTTTATCTTCATACTTCAAATTCAGTGCATAATTAACATTTCAATACTTTAATGATAGATATTTACCTGAGAATAGAGAAAATTATACAAAGAAGTTCGATTTAAATCAGTATAAATCCAATTCTATAAAAGTTAATCTTACAAATAAAAAATCATTGTTATTTAATTTTATATCAAAATTTAAAAAAAAATCAGCACGCTCGAAAAAGATCTCTGACAATTCCAGGTTTTCCAGGTTTTCCATGTGAGTAGACATCCTGAAAATTATAAGATATTATTGTCTAACAAAATAAATAAGAAAGTCAAGTTTTAAAATCCGTTTGAAGACTTGCATATTTTAGGGAGGGAAAGTATTGTTAATTTAACTCGATAAATTGTTAAAGCAGTAATATCGCTTTCTGTTCAGAATTAAATTGGCTGGAATTTCCCTAATTTGATTCGAATTATTTTCGCTGATCCAGAATTTAATCAGGTGACTGTCAATAAACAGCAATCAGGAAACGGATATAAACCAATTAAAAATGTTAAATTGTTGCGTTTCAACTAGTCTCGTGTTCAGAGTGAGTTTGCATTTAGGGCCGTCTGCATTCCGTGACACGAGATCTATACCAAAATAACCAGGAGGTTAATGCACTGGCCCTAATGTGAATTTAAAGTTTTCCTATAAAAGTCTATTCAGAAAAGTTACAGCTGACATACTTTGGTTACGTCGATTTGGAAAAAATCTAGTACAAAGATCCAAACGACTTTTTCAATTTTATCAGGTACCTACAGTACCGGTCAGATTTGTCAATCAACTAAAAAAAATCGTATTAAAAACATGCCTCTCTTTCATCATGGATATTTCAGTGAGGGATAGAGTTAGAGAGACTTTTTAATAAACAGTTGGAAAGCTCGTGCACAGCGTAAAATGAGCTCAAAAAAGGGGAAAAAGGGTAACTTTTTCACGAAAAAGGGGAAAGAAGGGGAAAGATTAAACATTAATTTTTTAATGTAGAAAAGATGAAAAAATGTTTCTAAGGAAATGTTATATTTTTATCCATCTCTGATCGTTATTATGTTCTATTTAGTCAATTTTCTAAATCTACACGAAGCATATTAAATATTGTTTTGTTCACAACGTAGACTAGAGGAACAGAATTATCTTAAAATAGAGATTTAACTTCTACACGTTCCTCTTAATTCAGTCCACGAATTTTAGAAGTCTATGCGGAATATAGATTTATAAAACATTTTTTGGTTCACAACTTGGAGAAATATAAACATCTTGAACTTTTAGAAGGAACATATATATATTTCAGAATCTAAGCGAAGTACGTTAAATTTTTTTTGGCCCACAAAGTTGGAAACAGAAATATCTCTCAAAAACTGATTTATACATCTAGCAAAAATACATTTAACATTTTTTACTCCTCGCCGTTGACGAATATATTTATTTGTATTTCCCAAACTGAGTTTACACTAATTAGTCTTTGTGCACAGCCCACTAAGGTAGATATTTTTTATCTAAATACGAAGAGTAAAATATATCCTTATCTACTGAGGGAACTACTATACATATCGAAAAGCAAAACGCGAAAACCTTCATCCAAATTCGAAGATGTAAAAACTAAAACTTGCGAGGACACAAGTAGATGCATTCTGCAACGATTCAGCATCGCTCATAGCATTTTTGTATGATTCTTCGGCAGATTTAAGTTTCTCTTCAAGACTTTGAATTGTCTTCTTCAATTATCGATATTTTCAAAGATCAACTTTTCTTTTGCTTGGCGTTTAGCTTCAGCAACCTGTTGATGAGCTTTTTCATTAGCAATCCGTGCCTTATTTTCTAAATATAATTGGTACGAATTATTTGCGAGTCGAGCACGTCTTAAAAGCTCATCTGGTATGGGGACTTTATAAACCACGAAATCATGCCTTTTTAGACCGTCAGTGATGGCTTATTTGGCATTGAGCATTCTTTCAGACATCTGAGCCTTATCCTCTGCTCGAAGTTGTCCAGATTTAGAGAATCCTCTTTCTACCTGTACATCCGCACTACCACGGGCCAGTGCTAAGGCAGCTTGAACAACCTTTGTAATTTCGGGGTACCTCACATTTGGTAAAGTTTTTAGCCGAAAAATTGTAGACCAATACAAATCAACTCGTTTACTTTCATTGAGAGTAAACCTTACGTCAATATCTGACTGGAATAATTTCCACTCCATAGTTAGTTTGTCAACGTCTACGTCAGTTAACGGCAATGCATCTGCAACGTTCCTAATGTATCTGACGCTTTCATACTTCTTTATATTTTCAGGGGCAAGACAGTGGAAATACTTTAAATCCTTTTTTGAACAATTGCTTCGCTGATGTGATGTAGAACTTTCGAATGGTAGACAGAAAAATCAATTGTTCTTTGGCAGGTAGTTTTTGAAGCGATTCTTTTGAGGGTTTTTTTTATAAAAGCGTCAATATCCACCTTTTCTAGTGAAGTTGCGGCTAGAATGGACAGTTTTATAATATTTGACATTAGTATTGTAATAAGTTTCTTTAACTGTGAATAAAGCACGTGGATAAGTGGCTCTTCCCTTTGCATAACGCCCGTAAACTCATCAGTGAAGATTTTTGAAGCATACACTACAAACTTCAAAGAACATTCGAGATTTTCATTGTTTAAATAGTCTCTTATGTCGACATAGTTTTGCTTGGTTAAAGTCGTGGTCTCTTTCTCAGGTATGTATATCAAAATATACTCTTTTAGTGCAGAAAGCTGTTCCACAAGTTTCTCCGCAGCCGGACCTTCCGTTAGTCACCGCGAATCGACGTGCTTCAAGAATATTTGTGTTGAGGCTAATGCAGTTTTTCATGGATTTTTTCGAAGTTTTCACACCGCGAGTCCCGATGATGGAAGAAATAGTAGAACTTAATGATAAATCAGAAATATTCAAAAGCAAGCAGTCTGTACCATTTAAGAGCGCTTTGTGAGCCACGTGGGTCTGACAAGTTCCAATATAAGTGAGAGATTTATAGTGAAGTTCCTTAAGTTTCTCTGAAAATTATCACAGAACTTTCTGATTGACATGAGGAACATTACAAGCTATTGCAAGTACACTTTTTAGAAACAGCCCATTGGTATCCAAAGCCTTTAATATTTAGCTAAACAAAGTGTCTCCGTCTGCTTTTCCTATGAAATAAGTGATTAGATGTCGACTGACAACTCTATTATCCGCGTCCAAACAAAACCTAACCCTAATCTGCCATGGGACACCACCCTGGTATTATATTATATTGAAACAGGCATTAGGGGCATGCGCGCTCGCATGCGAAGATAATTTTCCCGCGTAATTCAAATATTGTATTTTTAATGAAAAAAGGGGAAAGGGGGAAGACATTCGAGAATAGGGGAAAAGAGGAGAGTTTCTCAAAAAAAGGGGAAACGCAGAAAAAAAGGGAAGACTGTGCACCCTGTTATTAAATTCCGCGTATAATGACCCCCGTTGGAAGTATTTTTGATAAATAGAGGTCAAGTTAATGCTAATCTTTGTCGCTAAAAATTAATTGCAGAAAATATTAATAATTGTAAATAATGCAATAGATTTATAAAAATAATTTTGGAGAACGACATTAAAATTGAAAATAATTTATTAAATTAATATACACATTACTTCCATATACAAATTCAATTTTAGGTTTAATTAATAAACGTCATATAATTTACCGTTTTTTAATTGATTTAGAGTGAAAAAAAACAAACTTAAACTGCTTGCTGAACAAATTTTCAAGACATAAAATTATTTTATCTTACTTTCAATTGCAAATTTAAATTCAGTTTTGAATTATAAACATTTAATAATTTATCAAATCCCCCCATACACACATAAAAAATCGTTTTATAAATCTGTTGCATTATTTATAATTATTTTAAAGATTTCAAAATATTTCAGAAGATTTTAAAGATATGCCAAAGATTATTATAAATTGAAAAGTTCGAAGATTTATGGCTAAAAAATATAAATCCACGCTATCATTCTCTATGTTCTAAAATGAAGAATTATTACATAAATTTGTAAATCATCAGAATTATATCATCTTAAGCAATTTTAAGTTAGAAACATTAAAAATTGAACAATTTTATTTTATTTTTTTAACTTAGCACTTTTTAAATGAGAAGTTGAATCATTTTAATTTTAAGTTCTTTCAAATAAATAATTGATCATTGTGCAAATTAAAATTTAATTTTGAATTGTAAACATTAAATAATTTATCAAATTCCCGATACCTATTTAAAATATTCATAAAATGGCTTGGACTTGTAAGTTTAAGATAAAATAAAGAATAAATTGAAACTGCCTGCTTCAAAATTTTGATTACGCTCAATTAATAAATAATAACCTATATACGATCTTTTTAATTAGACTGACAATTCTGGCCGGTACTGTACCTGGAAGCTGGAACTATAAAGAATCAATAGAAATTCAATTTTCGTAAATTTAACGTATATATTTTATTAATTAATTAGAGTATTTGACGCTCCTGAGATCTTTAAGATGTCAGTTACAAGTTCATCAGGGTATCTATCCGACGGATGCTTTTAAATTCCCGGCCACTTGATATGGGGATACCCATTTTTTAGTATTTAAAATTTGCTACTTTTGGATTGTCAATTTTATCAATTCTGAGTCAAATTTTTTTCTCTTAAATAGCTTGAAAGATATCCTAATTCTGAATAAAATTACAGCAGGATGAAGTCATTTTGAAAATTTTCAAGAATTGATTGCAAAAATAGTCCTAATTGCAACGCTTTTTTTTTTTAATTTCAAATAACACCCAAAATAATAAAGATTTTTGCCCGAAAACATCGAAAATTAAAATATACCTTCATTTTATTTTCATTATTATTTGCCTACAAATGAGATGACTTCAAATTTTCCCAACTTTTTTATCTCAACTTCAAGTTCTTGCACAGTATAAAAAAGAATTGAACAATTTTGTTTATAAGTTGCTGCGATTCTTTACAAATTTACATCTAAAATGAGTTCAAGAATATTGGAGAATGTTTATGATTTCAGATTTTATTTGAAATTTAGGAAAACATTAAACATTACAATTTGCACCATTTTTGCAATAGCTTCTTAAAAAATTGACAAAATATGTGATTTCACACTAGGCTCATTTTATTCAGAATTAGGCAGCTTCCAACCTATTTAAGAAAACAAATTTTGAACTCCGAATTAATAAAATTAACAAATTATAGTTAGTTATTTGCGTATTTGTGTTTTCCCTTTCGCAGGTACGTCCAGGTACTAATATTTTAATTTTTTAATTTTTATACATATTGAAAATATGTATATTTATTAAAATATATGCTTGAAAATGATGAGACAATTATCAAAGGTATTTTTAAAAATTAAAAAATTACCGTCTAGGCGACAAACAAGAGGGAAGCCCATGCTGGATCTTTATGGATTAGCATGTCGTTTCCATGAGGGACCACGCCTGGACTGCCCTTATAGGCCTCTCGTGGCCTAAGGGCAACCGTGTCACCCCTTTTCGGAAAAATCAACGTTTTCCAAAAATTTTTCCTCAAGATTAAAATGTTTATTTATTGAATTTTCATGTAAAATTATGCACATAAAAAAAATTCAACTCTTGTTTTTAATTAAAAATTCAGCTGTTGGAAATTGAAGCAAACAAGAAATTGAATTTCCAACAGTTGAATTTTTGAAAGTTGAATTTTTAACAGTTAACAATTCATTATTTTTATTAAAGATTCATTATTTTAGTTGAATTTCGTCTATTTGGTTTGAAAATTTGTCTTCTTGAGTATAAAATTCAACTATTTTGGTAGAAAATGGCACTATTTGGTTGGAAATTAACTTTCTTGTTTAAAATCAATATTTTTGGCAAAAGATTGAATTATTTTGGTAGAAAATTCAACTACTTGGTGAGAAATGAAACTACTTTTTTGAAAATTGAACTGTTTGGTAGAAAATTAAGTATTTTGTTGAAGAATCATATTTTCGGGTTAATAATTCAACTTTTATGTAGATAATTCGTGTTTTTGGCTTTAAAATTCAACAATTTTATTAAAAATTCATGTAATTTGTTGAAAAATCGCGCTTGACTTGGTTAAAAATTAATTTTGTTTATATGAAAATGTAACCATATATTCCATTTTTAGTTGAAAATTTATCCTTTATAATTTGAAAATTCAACTATTTGGTAGAAAATTCATGTATTTTCTTGAAAATTCATGTTTTTGGTTAACGGTTTAAATATTCTGTTGAAAATTTGTCTTTTTTGGTAGAAAATTAATCTTCTTTGTATGAAATTGGTCCTTTTGCTTCAAAACTTCAACAATTTGGTTGAAATTGTTTTTCTTTCTTGACTGCAAAGTTTTTCTTGGTTAAAATTTCAGCTCTTTTGTTAAATTTCGCCTTTTTTATTGAACTCAACCATTTTTGATTTAAAATCAAAATCTTTTTTGGTCGCAATTTCAACTAATTTGTTGAAAGTTGAACTACTTTGATAAAAAGTTTGTAACACCACTTTTTAATACTTTTTTTTATTTTAGTGGATAATTTTTTTTCCGAAAAGATACTTTTTTGACACTATTTATAGTGCCATATAACACTTCGAAACCTGTAAGTTATAAATTTGATTCTAGTTTCTCGAAAGGTTGAAAAATTCAAGAATTCTGGAACGGAATTTAGGGTGTGAAGTAGATTCGATTGAATAATGTGAAAGTTTGTGAATTTTATGGCTCTTTAAAAGAAACTTAAAAAGTTGCAAAAAGAAAAAATGAGTGAAGTGAGTTGTTATAAAACCTGGAAAATGTGAAGGACAGGAATTACCAAAAGTTTCCAAAAGTTTGTAGCGATACGGCACGGCGCCAAAAACCATTTCGTACAGTTGCATGCAACGATGCAATTACCGAGTTTAATGTCCAGGGAATTCTGGGATTCGTTTTCCAGGTGAAATTTCATGGTTAGGCGAGTAATATATTAGCGGAATAAAATTCCCTCCTGGGTGGGATTGTGTCGTCTGCTGAATTGAAACCCATTCGATACTTCTATAATGGTCGGGAAATAAAGTTTAATAAAGTTAATAAAGTCCAATTTCAATTAAATTTGAAAATTGTATAAATACAATTGCAAATTTATTTTAAAAAATTTACGACGTGTCTCGACTGACTAACCCAAAAGGGCTTGCATGTCCTGGTTTTTTTTTCTGGTATTATTTCTGAGATATCCCACGATCATTCTGAGCCCAAAAAAATGGCGTGAGCCCTTTTCGAGAGAACTCTATTTTTTTTTAAGAGGTTGATCAACATATTTTCATCAAAATAAGTCAAAAGTGGAATTTTATTGGCTTAAGCCATTCAGTTTAGCTTCCAAAAAAACGCCGCAGAAGCTGAATATCTTACAAGAACTGAAACCCTTCAATATTTTTCAGAAATGGTCAAAAACAGTGAGAATAGTTTTTTGAAAATTACTTCTTTCAAGTTCATCTCAAGTCCCGAATTCTTGTACAAGAGTTGAAGTGTTTGAAACGAAAAAAAATCGAATGTTTTATATCTAAAAGTTTCGGAATTATGGCCCTCAGAAGTCGATTTTGATCGAATAATTTAAACAACAACGAAAAATTTAGTTTTGGGGAATAACACATTTCCTATGCATGTCTGGTAAAAATTACCAGTAAATGAATTAAAGAAGACTTGATTTTTAGTAGATCTAAAAGGAAAACATTTCTGTAGCTCTAATAGCACCGAAATTATTATAGCCTTCTGAAACTGACCCTTCTTTTTATGAAATTTTGTTCGATACCGATTTTTAAATAAAATTTCTTTTTTTCCAAAATAACTCATTTCCTGAGCATTGCAGGTATGAGTTGCCAGTCAATTCATTAAAGCAGACTCAATTTTGAGAAGATCTAAAAAAAACATTGCTTCATTTCTATTAGTACGGAAATTATGGCCTTCTGAATATGACCCTTCTTCATGAAATTTTGTTTAAGATCAATTAAGAAAAAAATTTAACTGTTTCCGAAATAAGTCATTTCCTGAGCATGGTAGGTGTGATATGCCAGAAAATTAACTAAAAAAGACTCAATTTTGAGTAGATCTAAAGAAAAATATTGCTCTAGCTCTATTAGTGCCGCAATTGTGGCCTTCTGAATATTACCCTTTTCAATGAAATTTTGTTTAACATCAATTTTATGAATTAAATTTCTCGTAATAATAATAACGAAGCTCCTGAGCATTGCAAGTGAATGTTGCGCCAAATAAATTGTAGAGGACTAAATTTTGAACAAACCTAAAAAAGCAATGTTCAAGCTCTAATAGCAATGAAATGATGGCCTTCTGAAAATTACCAATATTATGGACTTGTCGAATATTTTTAAAAAATTTTACATTTCTGGAGCATAAGGTATAATTAAATGAAGAAAAACTTTGAAAAAAAATTATAACACAATAAAATTCAATAAAGAAACGTGAGTTTATTTGAAAACGGTTGAGAATTTTATTATTTCCTTATTTTTTAGTAACGATTTTTTTAAATGAAAATTTTGCAATGTTCATGTGTGAGTCACGGCAAAAAGAGTGGACGTTCGTGATGTACAATAAATTTCCGAATAGGGTTTTGGGAATTCACCTAACCGCAGTTCAATTTGTTAACTCAAATCTACAAGTGAGGGTGCAAGAGTAATAAGTCGCGATAACCGCGTTAAACAACCGTATAATGCTTTTCATTATCACCATGAAATATACATTTTCAGATTAATTGCATGAGCGATAATACTCATCGAAGCGGAATTTACATTAATTTTCTCCTCGAGCATTCTAATTAATAAAAAATACAAATAAAAAATAATTTTCAAAGAGTACTTTTAACAGGCATCACAGCTGTTCGTAAGTTAAATTTTAGTTGAAAAAGGGTACTTTTTCCAAAAAAAAGGGATTAAGAGGGGATTACATTTATTATTTAAAACTTTTTATATCCCCTTGTCTTTAGCAAGTTTTTTAGTTATTTTTGTTTTTTAACAATTTGTTTGGATAGCTTTAAAAAACCCATTGAACATATCAGCACTTTCTAGTGATAAAAATATATCAGGAAAAGTTCGAAAAGGTCAAAGATAGAAATATAAAAAAATGATTGAAGTGAAAAATGCTCTTATTTGAATTTGATCAAATGTATTTTTTTGAATATGTAAGCTGGAAAGAAGGAATTTGAAAAACACAAAAATGTCTACTTGAAAAACCTAATTTTTCTGTTTTTGTTCCCTTGGACTTTTAAACTTGTTAGTAATTTATTTTTATCAGGTTGAAAGCTTTCAGATGTTCAAAACACTTTTCAATTTTAGCAAAAAAAATATTACAGCGTAAAAAATTTTTTTGAAGAAATATTGTGAAGATAACAACTTTTTTCAAATACGCAGTTTGCTAACATCTCCTGATACGCTACTTTTTTGCATATTATTTTCGATTGAAATATTCTCCTCTTTTTCCGGTTTTCTCGTTTTTACACTTAAATGCGAACTAAATCAATAGAACCCAATAGGAAAATCCAATTATTATTGTTTGCAAAGTGTACTATTATATTTTTGGTTGAGAATTCATATTTTTATCAAAAACTTTATTATTACATTGAAACTTAACTTGTTTGCTGAAAATTTATATTTTCAGACTGAAAGTTAAACAGTTTTATAGAAAATTCGTCCTTTGTCTTGAAAATTTAACAATTTGGTCGGCACTTTTTTCTTTCTTGACCAAAATGTTTTTCATCCTTGAAAATTCAGCTCGCTTGTTGAAAGTTCTTCTTTTTGGTTTGAACATTCAACTGTTTAGTTGAGAATTACCTTTTTTAGATAAAAATTTAATTATTTGGTCAAAAATTCAATTCTCTTGTTGAAAACCTAACAATTTTCTTTAACAATCATCCTTTTTGGTAGAAAATTCAACTATTCTGATAGAAGATTCTACTATTTGGTTAAATATTAACTTTTTTGTTGAAAATTCAGAATTTCAGATTTTCAAAATGCAAGTGGTTGGTTGAAATTAACCTGTTTTGGTTGAAGATTTAACTATTTTGTTGAAAATTCAACTACTTGGCTGAAAGTTGAACTACTTTGTTAAAACTTCATTTTTTTCAGTTGAAAATTAATTTTTTAATGGAAAATTTTGCCTATTCCATTTTCGATCGAAAATTGATCGTTTCGAGTCGAAATTCTCACTATTTGGTTGAAAACTCATGTATTTTGTTGAAAATTCATGTTTTCGTGTTAAAACATCAACGGTTTTGTAGAAAATTTGTCTTTGCCGCTTGAGAATGCAGCTCTCTGGTTGAAAATTAATCTGTTTTGATTGAGGATTCAACTATTTTGTTAAAAATTCAACTACTTGGTTGAAAGTTAAACTACTTTGTTGAAAATTCATTTTTTTCAGTTGAAAATTAATTCTTTCACTGAAAATTCTAACTATTCCATTTACTGTTGAAAATTGATCGTTCGTTGAAAATTCAAATATTTGGTTGAAAATTCATATATCAGGAAATTAGAATATAAAGAATTGCCATCTTAAAGCAAACACAGTTGAATGCATCTTAAAAAGACAAATTTTCAACAAAATACATGAATTTTTTTCAATTAAAAAAATAACTTTGAACGGAAAAAGATGAATTCTTAACAAAAAATGTAATAGTTGATATTTCAACCAGACCATATTTTAATTTCAAATCAAAAACAGATACATTCAACCAAAAAACAATTTTTCAACAAAAGAGTTGAATTTGTAGTCAAATCAGGAAAAAATCAAATAGATTGTTGAAGTTTCAAGCCAAAAAGGCGAATTTCCAATAAAAAAGTTGATTTTCAACTAAATAATAAAATTTTTATCCAAAAAAGTTAAATTCTCAATGAAAAATGTAATACTTTAAATTTCAACCAAAAAAGACGAATTTTAAACAAAACACATGAACTTTCAATTCAAAAAGATCCATTTTCAACCAAAAATGGGACAGACAAATTTTTAATTCAAAAAATTAATTTTTAACGGACAACGATGACTCCTCAACAAAAAATGTAATAGCTGATATTTCAACCACACAAACAGCTTAATTTTGAATCGAAAACAGTTATATTCGACCAAAAAAAATTCTCATCAAAACATTTGAAATTTCAGTCAAGAGAGAAATAAAATCAACAGACTGTTAAAATTTCAAGACAAAAAGACGAGTTTTCAACAAAAAAGTTGATTTCCAACCAAAGAGATGAATTTTCAACCAAGAAGATTAATTTTTCACCAAAAAGAAGACGAATTGTAAACAAAATATTTGAATTTTTCAATAAAAAAGATCAATTTCCAACCAAGAATGTCATATTTAAATTCTCAATTTAAAAAAATTAATTTTTAACAAAAAAAAGATGAAGCCTCAACTAAAAGTATAATAGTTCATATATTTCAATTAGAAAAAAATTTAATTTTAAATCAAATAATAAAATTTTCAACCAAAGAAGATGAATTTTCAACTAAAATAATAAATAAAGTAACTGGAATAGTTTAATTTCCGGTTAAAAAAATTTATTATCAACCAAAGAGAAATGAATATTTGACTCTAAAATTATTTCTTTATTTCTTTCTAAGTGTTTTTACAGTTTACAGAAAATTTTGAATCCCAGGGTGGGAGAAGAACTCAATTTTCCTATTCTGTGCTACAAATCTCTATTTTCCTTAAGATGTAATGGCGCTGACCAGGGTCAGTAATAAATAAAGATGTTGATTTGAAATTATTCAATGTTGATTACTGGTCCACATATTTATTAAAAATAAACTATGTACATAACCGTAAGATCGTACAGTTAAAGTTAGACGTTTCGACCATTCTTCGACAGTCTTCATCAGTAGAACAATATAGAGACTATACATTTGACTTGTTTGAAATATTAGAAAGGTTAATTATGAGTCAAGTTATTGTAAGAATTTGTACTAATGGAATCAAGAGTTATAATTGGATAATTACTAATATTGTAATATATCAACTTTAGTTGTAAAAAGTATTATTATATCTATTGTTAAAAACTCCAGTAAGTGAGATAAGAACAGAACTTCTACAAATATAATTTTAGACTATGTGTTAAAGATACAAATCAATCATTTCGATTCCGTCTACAGGAAATATATAATTAATAATTGTTAAGAAAAACGGGAGATGTCATTTCTGTGTATGTATTCACGTCGTCCCGTATGGTCCCGTAGACGGAATGAAGGCAGATCAACGTGCGGGTAATGCGTAAAGTGCCAAGGTTTGTTGACATAAGTGAAGATACAGAAGCATTGCGTCGATAGTGGATGACGTAGTAATCATGTAGTGTCTCTTTTATATTCGAATAAGTAAAGATGTAGAAGGGAGAGAAATACAGAATATACTTATACTATCATGTAAATGTGAGAATTATACGAAATCATTCTTATAATTTTATTAAGAATATCTAATAATTATACAATTAATTACTTGTATGGATGAGGCTATTACATCAAGCACTCATATTATCAGTATCGTTTCAAGTTGATATTGTTTGTATTTTTTACGATGTAAAACACTTCCATAAATATTCGTTTGTAATAGTGTGTTTCTTTAACTAATATAGTTATATTTTCAAAATCAAAGTTGTGTTGGTAAAAAGTTGAATGCTTAGCAAGAGCAGTGTTGGTTTTCTTCTTATCACATGACTTTTTGTGTTCATTTATTCTTTGTTGTATGTATTGTTTTGTTTGACCAATATAACATTTTTTACAGCCTATTCAAGATATTTTATAGATTACATTAGTTTCCTTATTTTTAGGAATGCGATCTTTTTGATGTTTAAAAAGATTAAATGGATATTTGATATGTTCAAAAATGATTTTAATGTTGTGTTTGTTAAATAGTTTTTGGAAAATCTGGAGGTTTGTGTATTGTAAGGCAAGACTATTGATCTATCCAGGTCTACTTCTCTGTTGTTCATTTTGTCGGTGTTGTTATCATGGGAAAGTAATATTTAACGCGTGTATTAATTAATTTATTGATGCGTCTGATAGGGACAAAACTACCGAAAAATGTAGAATATTTTCTCAGCTTAGGAAAGAATTTTTGTTTACCTTATAGTAATAAAAACTCAATTGTTAAAGACACATTATGTAATATCGATGATAAAATACACTTAATAGAAGATAATGAATGAGACGAATTCAGATCAGAACTTGCTTTCAAATTACAACGCTTTCCCACTAGCAACCAACAAATAATTTAAGATCAGAATTCACTGAACTTGCTATTAAGACGAAAGAATTTCTATCAAAACACCAGAATATTATAGTTATTAATGCTGACAAGGGCAATGCTACTGTTCTTATCGAACATACAGAATACACTAACAAATCTTTAAATCTATTTAATGAGTTATCTACTAACAAATTGATTAGAACAGATCCTACATCCAGAATTCAGACGGAACTCAATAAGTTAATAGATGAAATTTGGCTTCTTGGTTTCATTAACTCAGACATACGAGTATGTAGAACTCTGAAATGTACTAATGGACATCCTCCTAAATTCCATGGGCTTCCCAAGATACATAAGCCTGACTGTCCTTTGAAATCTGTTAGATCCTTTGTTGGATCTCCATTATATTACATTTCGAAATTTATCGCACATCCTATTAAAGCAACCTTAGGAAACACAC
>JAUMHM010000087.1:10956702-10980320 GCA_032362435.1 Melikaiella ostensackeni | reverse complement strand
ATATATATATATATATAACGTCAACAACGCTTCAATTTTATACACCCCCATGACTAAGCACGTCCCGAGAATTTCAGTAATATGACCCCTCAAAGTACACTTAAACCCCCTTAAGAGTGAGTATATACTCTCCAAAAAAGTGGAAGGATGAAATATCGTTTCAGTAACCTAATCTCTGGATATAAACTTGTAGGATATTCACGGCTCTGAATAATTTATCATACAAATAATATGCAAATTTTGATATTTCGTTATGTATTCAACGTTTCTTATTCTGGAAATGCTTTCGCAAAGTAAAATATTTGACGAAGTATATGTCGTTTGCAGTGATGGGTAAGTTACCTTTTAAAAGGAACTAGTTATCGTTATCGTTACCGATTCAAAATGTACATTTTTCTTAGTTCCTTCTGCAAAAAAAAAAATAATAATAAATATCGTTACTTTTTTAGTTACTTTTATAGTTTGGAAACATATATCATTTTATATATCAAAATTTAATTTTTAAACAACTTCATTCATATCTGTCGAGTAACAGCTGTTATACTTTTTATTGGAAGTCGCAGGTTAATTATGACTGACATAATATTTCTAAAACAGTACGAGATGAATTACAACAAAAACTGCAATAGTCAAATTTTCAGTTGAAAAATCAATTTTTAACAAAATATTTAAATTTTCAAACAAAGAAATGAATTTTCAACTAAAATGATGAATCATCAACTATAAAAATGATTTTTTCACAAAGCAGTTTAATTTTCAACCAAGTCATCAAATGTGCAACTAAAAAAGACGAGTTTTCAACAAAATGTATGAATTTTTCAAATCAAAATAGTTCAATTTTCAACCAAAAAAGATCAATTTTCAGTATAAAATGTATTAATTACATTTTCAGTTAAAAAATTAATGTTTACCAAAAAAGTCGAATTTTCAACAAAATAGTTAAATTTAGAACCAAAGAGATGAGTTTTCAACTGAAATGATGAATCATCAACCAAAAAAATTAATTTTTAAGAAAGAAGTTCAACTTTCAACTAAGTCATTAAATCTATCTACAACTATACTGTGTCTCCGGTTGCGTAATTGGTTAACGCTCCACTCATAAAAAGTGACATTACCGGTTCAAGTCCGGGCCGAGGTAGATTTTTTCTCGTTTCTCCTAAAAAATTATTTGACCAAGTAATCGATACATTTTAAGATTAGGAAATTATTGAATTAATTACCCTGGTCGACACAATAACATCAACATTCTAAAAAAGATGACTTTTTAAACAAGAAGATTAATTTTCTATCAAGAAAGACGAGTTTTCAACAAAATATATGAATTATCAACAAAACAGTTGAGTTTTTGTATAAATAAGACAATTTTTTAAACTAAACAGTTGAATTATCAACCAAAAAAGATCAATTTTCAATCAAAAATGCATTAATTACATTTTCAGATAAAAAAATAATGTTTACCAAAAAAATGAAAATTTTTACAAAATAGTTAAATTTTCAACCAAAGAGATGAATTTTCAACTAAAGTGATGAATCATCAACTGAAAAAATGAATTTTTCAGAAAGGAGTTCAACTTTCAACTAAGTCATTAAATCTACAACTAAAAAGAATGAATTTTCAAACAAAAAAAATTAATTTTCTATCAGAAAAGACAAGTTTTCAAAAAAATATATGCATTTTCAACAAAATAGTTGAATTTTTATCTAAAAAAGACAAATTGCGTTAAATTTTCAATCAAAGATATGATTTTTCAACTAAAATGTTGAATCTTCAACCAAAAAAAAAGATATTTCAATAGAAAAGTTCAACTTTCAAACAAGCAGTTAATTTTTAAACAAAAAAATGAATCTTCAATAAAATACATGAATTTTCAAATAAAAAAGAGAAATTTTCAATGAAATAATTCAATTGTTAACTAAAAAGTTGAATCTTTAACTAAAAAATACAAATTTTCAACGAAATAGAGGAATTTTCAACTAAAATTATGAATCCACAATAAAAAAAAAAAATGAATTTTTAACACAGTAGTTGAACTTTCAACCAAGTAGTTAAATTTTAAAAAAGTTGAATCTTCAACTAAAATAGATTAATTTTGAATAAAATAGTTGTATTTTCAAACCAAAAAGACGAATTTTCTCCAAAACAATTGAATTTTTTTAAGAAAGTTTAATTTTTAACACAAAAAGAAGAATATGATTTTCTACAAAAATTGTTGAATTTGAAAGAAAATAATAATATTTTCGAACAAACAAAAAAATTTTTAATAAAAAAGATGAATTCTCAACTAATAATAGTTTGGATTTTCAACCAAGCAGATGAATTTTCAACTAAACTGATAAATTTTTGACTGGAATAGTTAAATTTTCAATTAAAAATTAATTTTCAACCAAAAAAATAAATATTCAACTCTGGAATTAATTTTTTCCCTTTCTAAAAATGTTTCTAAAGATTTTCGAAAATTTTGAATTCCAGGGCAGGAGAAAAATTGCATTTTTCCTATATTGGTCTATAAATCTCTATATGGCTATCTGCCGCCACAATTTGAATAGTGAAAATGAAAAAATACTTGTAAAAGCAACAAAATTTATTGATTGCCGCAAAAAAGGCTTATGAACTACATTTTCAAAGTAACTGAAAAAGTAACGATTTGTATAGTTACTGTAACTGAAAAAATGTAACTAATTACCAATTCGTACTTATTTACAAAAGTAACTTCGTTACTAAAAAAGTAACTATTTACAGAAACTAGTTAAAAGGAACTAGTTACTTTTCATCACTGATCGTTTGTAAATAGACCTTATGGAAATTTTTCGATTCTAAATATTGTTTGTGAGATCTTATTTACTTTGTTGGGACAATTTTATCAAATTTGATAACCCCTATTATATGTGTCACCTGATTATTTTTGACATACTTATTTTTAGTAAAGTTCGAACTCAATCAAATTGTTATCTTTTTAGAAATTTTGGTGGACGGACATGTTTTATCAAGTTTTTATTAGCTTTTTATATGAGATTTGAGTGAACTTTCTCCTCGAGGATGACAATCATCAGCCTTGACTTTTAAGACCCAAAAAGGCGCGAGCTGCAAATCAATCACGACTAAGGACAGCATTTTCTGACGTTGAAAATGACTGGCTTTAATATCAATATTTGAACCGAGAAGAATATAACAAGTTGGTAAAATAAAAATGCTGAAATTAATCGAATCATTTAAGCCGGGCGAAAAGAAGTTCTGGTTTGGCATCCGAAAGAAGAAAAAAAACATTGTTAATGTCTTTTATTTGGTTTTTGGATAAATTAAAAAAAAAAACATTTTTATCTATGGGCTCGAAAATTATGACGAATCGAAGTCTAAATCGAAGAAACATGTAAGTATTTTGCTAGTATAGAAAAAAAATTCGTAATTTTCAAAGAATTTATAACTCATGAATTTTGCCTATTTAAACGGATTCGACGCTTTAGATGACGATTTTTTTTTATTTTAATAAATAAGGACAGTATTTTCTGACGCTGAAAATATCTGAATTATGCGCTGAAAAAATTATTATTATGTCAAACTATGCGACAAAAAATTTAAGTATGAGCTGTAAAAATAACACTTCTTTTTAAGGGAACAAGGTGCACTTTTTAACTCGAGAAAATACCAAAATTTCAATATTTAAACCAAAAAAAATACAACAAGTTAGTGGAACAAAAATGCTGAAATTAATAGAATTATTTGAGCCGGGCAAAAAAAATTTTGGGTTGGTACCCGAAAGAAGAAAAAAACATTGCTAATTTCTTCTGTTTGGTTTTTGAATAAATTAAAAAACAAAAACATTTTTATCTATGAGCTCAAAAATTGTGACGAACCGAAGTCTAAATCGAAGAAGCATATAAGTATTTTGCTAGTATAGAAAAAAAATTCGTAATTTTCAAAGAATTCACAACTCATGAATTTTGCCTATTTGAACGGATTCGACGCTTTAAAGATGATTTTTTTTTCATAAATAAGGACAGTATTTTCTGACGCTGGAAATATCTGAATTATGCACTAAAAAATTGATTATTATACGAAATTATGCAACGAAAACTCGAATTATGCGTTGTAAAAATAATTATTTTTAAGACATAGGATGCACTTTTCAATTCCAGAAAATATCAAAATATCAATATGTAAAACGCGCAAAAAAAAGAGTTGCGGTTTGACACACGAAAGAAGAAGAAAATTGTTAACGTTTTCTGTTCGGTTTTTGAATTTAAAAATTCATCAAATTTTACCTATCGGCTGATAAATTATAACAAATTATTCTTTGCTACAGTTTTTGGTATTGAACAAAAATAAATAATAAAAATTCGAAAAAAATTTGTTGTGTAGCATACAGTTTTTTGAAAACGTAAAAAACCACGTTTTTTCAAAATTACTTAATTCCACATTTTTAAATCAAAGTTGTACATATTGAATTTGAAATTTCCTCAGTTTGAATCGAAGAAACATGTATTTCGCAAGTGTAGAAAAAAATTGTTCGTACTTTTTGAAGCACTTCCTAATCATGCATTTTGCCTTTTTTAAATGGTTTCAAGGCTTTAAGAAGGACCAATATTTTTCCCCCCATAACAACAAAATAATGACATGTTACTTCGAATCTAACTGCAGAAATTTGATGTGTACAAATTCAAAAAAATTTATAATTCACTAAAACAAAAATAAAAAACATGTTCTTTGGACATCTTTAAAATATTATAACTTCCTCAAAAAAGTTTGTTTTTCATCACAAAAAACTTTGCTCACAAAAAATTGGCCACGATGGCTACAGTTTTCGGTATTGAGAAACAATAAAAATATATAGAAATCTTTTTCAGTTGTCAAACTCAAAACCCGAACAGAAGACATTAACCGATTTCAACAATTTTTATTGTACTTCTTTTCAATGCCAAACCACAACTTTTTTTGATCGACTCAAATTTCAACACATGAAACAAGGAACCCCCAAAAACCTACGTAAAATGTAAATGAAAAAATTGTGCTAAGTTCAAAATGAAATTTTTAAATACTTTTATTTATAAAAAATTATCCAAATGAGTTAAAAATGATATATTTTATATTTACTGACGAATTTTGGCATGTAAATATTTTAAAAATACATTTTTGGCAACTTTTGCATATATATTTCGCAAAAATATTAAATTGTGCGCTATTATGCGAAAAGTCCAAAATTATGCGTTTTTATGTGACGTTAAATGAGGTACATATATTTGGTATGGAAATTTTATATAACATTAAGGTTGTGAGTTATACTTAATTTTAAGGAATTATGCGATTATGCGCTTCGCATAAACTAGAGGTCCTTATTCGTAACAACAAAATAATGACATGTTTCTTCGTTTCCAAATGCAGAAATTTGACATGTACCTATTTTCGAATTTCGACATGGAACTAGGAACTCTTAAAAAACCTACATAAAAGCTAAATGAAAAAACTGCGCGAAGTTCAAGATACAAATTTTTATAGTTTATTTACAAAAATTATCCAAATTGAGCTAACAATTTTATATTTTATATTTACTGGCGAATTTTGACATGAAAATATGAAAGTTCTGAGTTATACTCATAATTTTGAGGAATTATGCGATTATGCGCTTCGCATAAACCAGAGGTACTTATTCATAACATCAAAATAATAACATGTTTCTTCGTTTAAAAAATTATCCAAACTGCGTTAAAAATTTGATATTTTATATTTACTGACAAATTTTGACATGTGAAAATTGAGAAATACATTTTTTGCAAATTTTACGCATATTTCACAAAAACTGTGAAATTATGAGCTATTATACAAAAATTTCAAAATTATATGTGCTTGAAGTTCTGAACGTTCAAATGAACGAAATTTTTTACTGATGGCTTTGCAAACTAAAAACAGTACTAAAATTTTTGCTTAATCATAATGGGATTAAAAGATTATTGAAAGAAACGTATAATACATTATTTTAAATTGTAGTTGGAACAATATTTATGGATAAAATAGAATTGGGACAAAATGTGTCGTTCATTTGAACGTTCAGAACTTCAGGTACATCAAAATTATGCGTTTTGATGCGACGTCAAATTGGGTATATTTAGTATGAACACTTTATTATTTAGTGACGAATTTCGACATGTGAAAATTGAGAAATAAATTTTTGCAGCTTTTACGTATATTTCACAAAAACTACGAAGCTACGCGTTATTATGCGAAAATTCCAAAAATATGCGTTTTGATGCGATGTTAAATTGGGTATAATTGGCATGGAAACTTTATGTAACACGAACGTCCTGAGTTATACATAATTTTGAGACATTATGCGATTATGCGCTTCGCATAAACTAGAGTTCCTTATTCATTACAACAAAATAATTACATTTTTCTTCGTTTCCAAATGCAGAAATTTGGCATGTACCTACTTTCGAATTTCAAAATGGAACAAGGAACTCTTAAAAAACCTACATAAAAGCTAAACGAAAAAACTGCGCGAAGTTCAAGATACAAATTTTTATAGTTTATTTTAAAAAATTATCCAAATTGAGCTAATAATTTTATATTTTATATTTACTGGCGGATTTTGACATGTGAAAATTGAGAAATACATTTTTTGCAAGTTTTACGCATATTTCACAAAAACTACGAAATTATGCGCTATTATGCGAAAATTCTAAAATTATGCGTTTTAATGTGACGTTAAATTGGGCATATTTGGTATAGAAACTTTATATGACATTGAGGTTCTGAGTTATACTTAATTTTGAGGAATTATGCGATTATTCGCTTCGCATGAACTAGAGGTCCTTAATCATGACAGCTGGGTATTAATCTTTGCTAGACGAGCTACACGTGGATCGACTTAAATAAAATGGGAATTTATAGATTATTTCCAACAGAGGTAATGTTACTAAAAATTATCGCATGGGGTTCTTAATCGATTGATTAGATCGCGCACAACGAGGTTTAATTCACTTTTTATCTCTTGAGTAATTGGAATTGGATTTCAAACACTGAAAATGATGATTATTTTCCAAGAATCGAATTCGAAAAAATTGAAATCTACAATAACAAAAACCAATTCAATGTTTAAAACATTATTCGACGGATGCAAGAAAGACTCGAGTGATTTACGTAGTGCGTTGTCAGGGTATCTGCTCAAATCCCGGAAAAAATTCCCTGACAATTCCACGTTTTTTCCAGGTATAATTTTTCATAATAATGAGCCATTCAGCTATTAAGTACTTCATTCTTTAAAGCAATCGACCCTACAACCCTTTCAAATTCAAAGCATTACATAATACTTAAATAATCCAAATTTATTATCCACTTGTGAATGGTTAAATTGTAATTAATTTACATAAAAGAATCTGCGCATTGCGCGAGCACATTCTTATCGCGCGCTACGCGTTCGATTTTTCTATTTCATCCACATTTGTGCATAGACCTTTTAAAATTAATGGTTGAACCATTGACAACAGCAAATTTGTAGATCTAATTCAGGCGAACAATTTTGGCATAAACCATTTTATTGTATCTTGTGTCGTTTTTCCAAAAATAAAAATTTGTAATTCTTAATGTTATATTTCAAAATAAAAACAAGAAATACACTCATATAAAAAATGATCAGCAACAAATTTGTAGACCATTTTGAGGTTAATAATTTTGTTATTAAACATTTTATTGTATCTTGTGTCGTTTTTCCACGAATTTATTTTTTTCATTTTAAGTCTTATTTTTTTATGACTAAAACGAAAACAACGCATCTTATTAAAAAATGGTCAATAACAAATTTGAAGGTCTTTTCTGGGTGAATAATTTTGTCACGAAACATTTTCGTATATCTTTTTTCGTTTCTCCAAAAATTAAATTTTTTAATTTTTAATGTCATTTTTCACGATTAAAACAGAAACGCAGCCTATCAAAAACTTGTCAGTTACAAATTTGTAGATCTTTTCTGGATAAAAAATTTAGATTATTTCATTTTTTTTCGTATCTTACTTAGCTGAACCGCAAAATGGAATTTTTGATTTCTTAGTATTTTTTTGTGATTAAAACCAGAACCGTTGATCAAAAAAGGCTTGTTAACGAACTCGACCTCTCTTTTTGATCAACAATTTAGTAGAAAAATCAACTATTTAGTTAGAAATTAAAATATTTGGTTGAAAATTAACTTTTTAGTAGTAAATTCATATTTTCGGGTTGAAAATTCAAATCTTTTGTTGAAAATTCGTCTTTTTGGTTTAAAATGTATCTCTTTTAGTAGAAAATTAATCTTTTTGGTCAAAAATGCAACTTTTTGGTAGAAACCCATACGGAAAAGTTATGCATAGTGGAAAAAAAATGTATAATTTTTTTCACTATGCATAACTTTTCCACCTGGGAAATTAACCTGTTTCGGTTAAGGATTCATATTTTCGGGTTTAAAATTCAACTGTGTTGTGTAAAATTCGTCTTATTAGCTTGAAACTTCAACAATTTGGTTGAAATATTTTGTCTTCATTGAAAAATCTTTCTTGGTTGAAAATTCATCTCACTTGGTACAAATTCCAACTGTCTGGCTGAAAATTAACTATTTTGTTGCCAATTAGTCTTCTTTGGATGAATTCAACTGTTTTTTAGTTAAAATTTGAATCTTTATTGGTTGAAATATCGATTATTACATTTTCGTTGAGAATTCATATTTTCTGGTTGAACATTAAATAACTTGGTTAAAAGTAGAAATACTTTGTTAATAATTCATTTTTTGGCTGAAGATTTCATCATTTAAGTTCAAAATTCATCATTAGAGTTGAAAATTCATATTTACGGGTTGAAAATTCAACTCTTTTGTTGAAAATTCGTCTTTTTCGTTTGAAAATTTATTTCTTCCAGGAGAAATTTCATCATTTTTGGTTGAAAATGCCACTATTTGTTTGAAAAATAATCTCCTTTGGTTGAGGATTCAATTATTTCGTTGAAAATTCGTCTTTTTTGGTTTCATTCAAGTGCTTTTGGTTTAAAATCTCTTTTGATTGAAACGTCAACTATTACACTTATCGTTAAAGAATTCCTCCTTTTTGGTTTAAAATTCAACCATTTGGTTCAAGGTTGAACGACTTTGTGGAAAATTCACTTCTCTGGTTGAAGATTTATCATTTTAGTTTAAAATTCATCTCTTTAATTGGAAATTTAATTATTTAATTAAAAATTTGACTTTTTAGGTAAAAAATTAATCTTATGATTCTTATGTTTAATGTAATTAATTAATGCATTTAATTTAGGAAGATTTGACAGCTGATTACATGATATTCTTAAATACATTAATTATCACCATCGAATGAGTAAATAAATTACTATTGCTAAAAACATAGTTAATCATTTCTTAAATTTTTTTGTTCGTTATTTTTTCAAACTTAAAATTCAATGCATATTTAAAATATTAATATTTTGAATGAAAGATATTCTCCTGAGATTAGTGAACATCATGAAAAAAAGTTTGATTTAAGTAACGAAGTGTCACATCGAGTTGAAAATTTGGGAAACTAAACGAGAAGCACTAAGGAAGGTGTGTCTGGTCCTTAATTTGTATAATTATGAAAAAAGCAACAAAAAGATTGTTTACAAAAAAACATTTTTCATAATTATCATTTTTTTTAGGACCAGGCACACCTTTCTTAGTGCTTCTTATTTAGTTTCCCAAATTTACAACTCGATGTGGCTTCATGTGCACGTAAGTTAGGAAATAAAAAAAGTGTCGGTAAGGTAGGAATCTGGTGACTTGACCCACTCGTTACATGGCCTCAAATCAGTATAACTACAGTACCATAAAGGTAACTTTTACAAAAAAACTCAGTGTTATTTAATCTTATATTTCAATTTATTTTTAAAACTGAAAGGCAAGTTAAATCACTCGAAGTGAAACTCTTTTGCATTTTGAAAATTTAAAATTGAAGCTTGAAAAATTGGCTATTCAGAAACTTTGTATTCAAACAATCAATACATAATTTACACGTATAAAATGAAAGCTTTTAACGCTTTTTAATTGAACAATTTTAAATCAAAGGCCGTTAATGTACAAAATTAAAACTTTATAAGTTTTATAAATTTATTGAAAAGTTCAAAAATTCCTGGTTGAAAAATATAAATTAATTTTTTCTTAAACTGAACACTTTTTAAATTAAGAGGTGAATTAATTTAATTTTAAGTTATTTCAAATTAATAACTCTTTAAATTTAGTTTAAATTTAACGCTTTGAAATTTTAACGATTCAAGGCTTTTTATTTCAAGCAATTCAGGTTAAAAATTGTTTAGTTTTGGATATCGAAATTCCTATTTATTTATCGCAGGCTTTGCAGTTTTTCCCCTATTCCCCCTTTTTCCATTTTTTCTCGTTTTTTCACATAAATTTTCCACTTAAACTGTTGGTTGAAAATTCATTCCTTTTTTGTTGAAAAGTCTACTATTATATTTTTGGATGAAAATTTTAATATTTAGTTGAAAGTTTAATTATTTTGTTGAAAATTCAATAATTTTGTTAAATAGTCATCCTTTTCGGTTGAAAATTAAATTGTTTTTTTGGAAATTCGTCTTTTTCGGTTCGAAATTCAACTACTTGGTGGGGAAGCAACAATTTGGTTAAAAATTAAACTCTTTTGTTCAAAATTCATATTTTCGGGTTGAAAATTCAACTGTGTTGTAAAAGATTCATTTTTTTTGCTTGAAAATTCAACAATTTGGTTGAAATTTTTTTTCTTCTTGACTAAAAAATCTTTGTTGGTTGAAAATTCAACTCTTTTTTGAAAATGCGTCTATTTTGGTAGAAAATTCTAATATTTGGTTAAAAATTATCATTATTGTTGGAAATTCATATTTTCTGGTTGCAAATTCATGTCTTTAGGAAGAAATTTAATCTTTTTTGGTTGAAATGCACCTGTTTGGTTGATAATTAATCTGTTTTGGTTGAGGATTCAACTATTTTGTTGAAAATTCGTTTTTTTTGTTGAGCATTAATTTTGTAAGCTAAAATATTAACTACCCCATTTCTGGTTAAAAATTGATCTTTTTTAGTTATAGATTCAACTACTTGGTTGAAAATTCATCTATTTTGTTGAAAATGCAATATTTTCACTAGAACGTTTAGGAATTCCAAGTGTTTTAAATTTCATTCAATATAACCTACATTAATTCTATTTAAAATAATCTATTCCCTTATTTTCGCGAAAAATCTCTTTATTTCTCCTGTTTTTACAGTTGAAAGAATATTTTCTGGATTCTTCTTGATTCAGGCTTTCGAAATGAATCAGTTCAATTTTTGACCCTAAAAATCTTTAAATTGATTAATTTCCAAAAAATTCAGACTCGTCTTGTAAAATCAATTATTATTTAATTTGTCATAGTCAAACTACAGTTCAATTTTAAAAATCGTTAACTGATTTATATCTAGAGTTAATTAACCTAAAACGTTTTTCACCAAAAAAATTTAATTTCGAAAGCTTTTCATTTTTAACTGTTTTCAAAACTGCATTTTAAATGTCTTCAAACTGAAAATATACACTCAAAAAAGAAGACCTAAAATGGAACATTTTTAAAGTAAAAGATTTTAGAATTCCGTATTGTAGACTGAATGATTTCATAGTTGAAAAAGTTAACAATTGAACTTAAAATTTAAAAAAAGTTGAAGCCGAACTTATTTTGAATTGCATTATATCATTTGATATAAAATTTGTGATGTTTTAAGTGATTGGATAAATTTTTCTTCTAAAAATTTGTAAAATTCCCCGTCGAAAAATAATTTAATGTCATTTCCCGGTTCCGTAAAATTCTCGGTCATTTCCTGGTTTCCTGGTCCAGCGACCACCCTGTAAATCAATAAAATTTACATAAAACTTGTTCATTTAATAATAAAGCAATATACAAAACTAAATTTTTTAAAAAATTTATGTTGACTTACACTACCAATTCATCTCAATTACTTAAAAATCTTTTTAGTCGCAATACTATTTCTCTTTCAGTAAATTCTCTGGAAAAAAATTCTCGTTTACCTCAATATGAGGTCATGCTTATATTTTATGCCTCATATTGCTCACTCCTCCATACAAAAAGCACTAATATCATAAAGCACGCGTTCTCTTAATTTAGGAAGCCTAATTTTTGATAAAGCAATTTATGGCCGACCCTTGTCTACCAAAAAAATGTCTTAACCTCATATATAATACGTATTGGTGATTCTTATGAAGAAATTGTGGGATGATATCATGACAAGTGGATGAAGTGGGCGGTCGAGTAATTCAGGGTGGAGGAGGACGAGGTCGAAAGTTAAGTCATCCCACATATTTATACTTTTATAAATTTATATGCATACATGTGTATACAAAACGGCTTTGATATCCAAACATTGTCAATGAAACGCAACCCAGAGAAAAATAATAAAATGAATGCAGTTAAGATTAATTAAAGTGAGTCATTAATCCATTATGCATGAAAGATTCTGCAATATAATACTTATTTATATCGGTTGGAAAATAAAATATTCTCACGCATGTTTTATCGAGTATTAAGGAACATAAAAAAAGTATGAGAGATTTCTTTTTAACCATAACTCTTCTTAATTCTCTTTCTCAACAGTTTGTTAAGCTTCGAAATAAGATTAGTCAATTTTGAAGGCATAAATTTTAAAATTTCAATTTTTTGCCTATTTTCCTCATTTTCGTTTTTTTTCATATTTGTTGTCAAACCGAAACGTTAGAATTTTAAATTAAAAAGCTCGAAATCGTATAATTTTAAAATTGCGATAATTATAAAAGAAATAACTTTAGACTGAAAACCAAAACTCGAATTTTAAGGATGTTCTACGTTAGGGTGCCAAAAAATTGTGTGTTTTTGAATTATGAAAACGCTAATCCTTACATTTCTTCATTTTAGTAAAAAAATACTGGCATAAATTTCCTTTTATAAAAAAAATTGTTTAGAGGTTCCGCTAGTCCGTTTTAGGTCTCAAAATGAATTTTTTCAGTTTTCAATTTTTCAAAATACAAATTTGAGGTTGAGAAATTGTTTCGCCCTTAGAAAGTACTTGTTATTAATTGAATAATAAGCCTTTAATTTTATAAAATAAAAAAAATTGTTCGAACATATTATCGGGCTTGGAATACGAAAATTTGGCACTTCATTAGAATTCATGATCTGAAATAGCAATAGCATGACATGAATTTAAAAATTTCAAATTGTTGCCCATTTTCCATTTTTCGTTTTTTTCACATTCGTTGTCAAACCGAAACGTCAGAATTTTAAATAAAAAAACTCTAATTTTATTAAGATATTCTACGTTAGGGGGCCCAAAAAATGTGTGTTTTTGAATTTTGCAAACGATATCCCTTAAATTTCTTCATTTAAGTGAAAAAATACTGCCATAAATTTTCTTTTATAAAAAAAATTGTTTAGAGGTTCCGCTAGGCCGTTTTAGGTCTCAAAATGCACTTTTTTAGTTTTCAATTTCTAAAAACACAAATTTAAGGCTGAAACATTTTTTTCACCCTTAGAAAGTATTTGTTATTTATTGAAGGGTAAGCCATAAATTTTATTTAAAAAACTGTTTGAAGATATTATCGAGCTTAGAATACGAAAATTTGTCACTTCATTAGAATTAATTGTTTGAAATAGCTTCTGAAATTTTTTTTCTTGGAATAATATGTACAGGATTTCTTCTACAATATGGAGAAAGTATTCTCAATAAAGAATAAATTTTAAATATTTATACCAGGTAACAGAAAAAATCTTGAATTTCGAATTCCACAACAAAAAAAAACATTTTTTATAGTTCAAAGATTTCTATAGTACTGTAAAATGTATTTTTACCAATCATTTACCTGAAAAAGATGTGAGCTAGTTAATTAAGGTCAATTTTGGTGCAATTCTGTGATTTTATAAATTTGGCTTATCGATTTTATTGAATCTTGAATTGCTGAAAATAAGACATGATATAGAATGCTACGTAAAAATACATTTCAAAGTGCCACAGGAATCTTTAAACTACAAAAAGGGAGTATTTTTTGTGTACTTCGAAATTTAAGATTTTTTTTGACACACGGTAAGAATATTTTAAATTCATTCTTCATGGACAATATTCTCTTTATATTATTTTTAAAAATCCTGTACATATTATTCCACGAAAAAAAATGTTTAGGGGACAATACACACCATTAACTGCAATGAAATGACAAATTTTCGTATTCTAAGCCCGATAATATCTTCAAACAAATTTTTTGTGTTTCATAAAATTTAGGACTCATCCCTCAATAAAAAACAAATACTTTTCAGAAGTAAAAGAGTTTTTTAGCCTTAAATTTGTATTTAAAAAAAATTGAAAACCAAGAAAATCCATTTTTAGACCTAAAACGGCCTAGCGGAACCTCTAAACGATTTTTTAAAAATAAAATAAAATTTATGATAGTATTTTTTTACCAAAAGGAAGAAATTCAGGGGATAGCTTTTGCAAAATTCAAAAACATAATTTTTTTTAGCTCCCTATTCTACGTGTACAGTTATGTTCAAAACTACTTCATCTTTAACTTGATTTATCAAATTGACAAGAAAAGGTTAACTGACTATTGCAACAAATTTTAGAAAAGAAATCTAAGCGTAAATAATAAAAAAATAGTCGAAATGATAATTGTTTATTTAAATGTAGTTATCTGCATTTTTGTGTTTTTCCTTCCGCTTTAGGCAAAAGTCGTAATTTTTGTTCAATTTTTATCTACAAAAGCTCATTCTATTCCTTAAAAGGTTGTTCACAATTCTATTTGTCGCGTTTTAATTAAATGTTATTTAGCAAACTGTTTAATTCGAAAAATGATTAACTAAAAATAACTGTACGTATAATTTCTCAAATAAAAAAATTTCCATAAAAACGTGACAAATAGGACTGTAAAGAACCTTTCAAAGAAAAGAATGAGCTTTCGTAAATTAAAATTGAATAAAAATTATGACTTTTTCCTAAAGCGGAAGAAAAAAAAACAAATATGCAAATAACTATATTTAAATACACAATTATGACCTTAATTATTTTTTATAATTTACGCTTAGGATTTTCTTATTAAATTTGTTGCAATAATAATTAATGGCCCATTCTTTCCATTTTATAAATTAAGGTTAAGATTAAGTAATTTTAAACTTCACTGTACACCTAGAAACATCCTCGCAAGTTCTTGGAATAAGTTTAGAATAAATATTTGAATTAATATTTACAAGTGAAGGCATTCAAAATTTAACTGAAGGACTCGAAAGTTAAAACACTTTAGAATCACTATTGAAAATCATAAACCACAAAAGTATTCCAATTATTTTAATTTAACTACAAAATTAAAGTCTTGAAATTAAAACATATGACACAATATTTTTAGATTTCAAATGGAAAATCGATTAATTTTAAATTTCAAATATTCATTCTTGAACTTCTCTACAGTGAAATTATTTTAAAGTTTATGTAATTACATTTTATTCATCAAAAAATTTTTAAGTTGAGAAATTTAATTCGTCAATTTTGAAGGCTTGAATATGAAAATTTCAACTATGCTTATTTTCTCCTTTCCGTCTTTTCTCATTTGTGATAAAACCGAAAAGTTAGAATTTCAAATTAAAAAGCTCGAAATATTAGAATTTTAAATTGACGATAATTATGAAAGAAAAAACTTGAGATTGAAAAAATTATATTGTTTCAAGTTTAAAATGTTGAAAATTTATACATCAAACATGGAATAATAAATTCTTAACACTAAAAATCTTGAAATTTTCAAATTTATATGATGGATATTTTGAGTATTAAAAACTAAACTACAAACTAAAACGTTCTTCTGAATTCGAAGAATTTAAAATGAAAATTTAAAACACTTAAAATTTATTTATTCTAAATTGAAATGTTTAATAGTGTGCAATTACAAAAAAAAGTCTTTCAATTTGGATAACCACCCTTATTCTAAGAAGTTCAAAATTAGACAGTCTGTTAAAGAAAAAAACATTTTAATTCGTACAATTTGTAAGAAGTGCCTTGAAAATTAAATAATTTAGAATCTTAAGTTTAAAATTTAAACAATTTTCATTTTGAAAACTTCGACCTAAACCAATTTCAGTACTAAGTATTTTAAATTTCAAAATTAAAATTCAATTTCAAGTTCTTGGAATTAGTTTAAAAGAAGTACTTTAACTAATCGTAGAAGTGACTGAAAGTGACTAATTTCTAACCCGCAATGTGACGAAAATTTATTCGAAGTGACTAATGTGTATTAATAATTTCACCTAATGTTTTTTTTTCAATTCAAAAGAATTCAACAAAATTAGATAAAATTTATGAGAATTCCATGGGAATTTTAAACAATTTAGAAGAAATTAATAATAATTCAGAGTGAATTGAAAACAACTAAAGTAAAATTCAACAGAATTTGTGACAAATTCAAATGAATTGAAAACAATTTAAAAAGTCCGAAATATTCGATTGATTTCAGTAAAACTGGAGCGAATTCAGAAACATTCAGGGGAATTTAAAAGACTTTGATGAAATTTAAAAGAATTTGAGTGAATTTAACAAAATTTTAAAAATTAAAATATTTCCATTGAATTGAATCAATTGGGAGTCAACAGAATTCAGGGAAAATTCAAAGGAATTTAAGCGAATTGAAAAATATTCGAAAAATGAAAAACCCTAATAAATAAGATAAAATTTAAGTGAATTTATAGGAATTCAAGGGAAATGAAAAGAATTGGATGAAAATTATACACATTCATGTAAACTGAAAACAATTAAAACATATTTTTAAAAAATCATTGAATGCATTAAATTTGGAGTGAATTAAGAAAAATTCATAAAGAATTTGATGAAAGGCCTAAGAATTTAAGTTGAGTTTAAAAGACTTAAGGGTGAATTAAAAAAACTCAAAAAAATCCATTGAATTCAGCAGAATTAAGCGATTTTAGAAGAATTCAAGTGCATTCCAAAAATTTCAGGATGAATTAAAATAACTCAAGGGAATTCGAAATTATTCAAAACATTTAAAAAGAATTCAGGATTAATTAATGAGAATTCAGGTTCATGAATTCCAAATGAATTCAAGTGAACTGAAAAAATGGTAAAATCCAAAATATTCCATTGATTTTAGTAAAATTGGAGTGAATTTAAAAGAATTCAGAAAAATTCATGAGAATTCGATGGAATTCAAGATGAATTTGAAAGAATTCAGGGTGAATTTAAAATAATTCAAGTGAATAGAACAAAATTGTTAAAATCCGAAAAAATTCCATTGAATTCAGTGGATTTCAAGAAAATTCCAAAAAAATTCGAGAAAATTCAGAAATAGATATAAGACCTGAATTCAATAGAGATTAACCCTTGGTTCTCTGTTTTAATTGAAAAAAGTGACTAAAGTGATTTGAGAAAAAAAGGAGACTAAAAGTGACCTGAGTGACATCGTGGCAGCCCTGGTCATTTAAAATTTAATTTAAAGCCTCGAAAGTTAAAATATTTTAGAATCACTATTCAAAATTGTAGAATTTAAAAATGTCAAACCTCAAAATTTGAATTATAAAAAAAACACGTTGAAAATATAATAATTTCTAATAGGAAACATTCAAAAACTAACAACTGAAACTATGAAAAGTTCAAAATTGAAAAATTCCAAATTTTTAAAATTGAACAGTTTTTGAATTAGGACCATGAAATTAAATAGTTCAAAATTAATGATTTTCACATTATGCCTTATACACTTCGGAATTTCAATCATTTTAATTTTAACAGCAAAATCAAAGTCTTGAGATAAAAACATACAATAACTCAATATTTGTTTATTTTAAATGGAAAATTGGTTAACTTTAAATTTCGAATACTCAATCTTGAACTTTTCTACAGTCAAATCGTTTAGAAGTTTAAGTAGTTACATTTTTCAAATCTTCAATTAAAAGTTGTACAAAATTATTTTTTATTAAAAAATGAACGAATAAACAATAGGAGAGAATTAAATATTTGAAATTTCATAATTTTAGGCCTTCAAAAGTAAACAATTTTAGGATTAGGCATTGCAAGCGGAATAATTCAAAATTTAAAAGAATACTTATTACAATTTGAACAAATTAAACTCTTAAGTCTCAAAACTTTAGAATCTAAAGTATGAACTGTACTATTTCAATTAAAAATATTAGCAGCCTTAAAGAATATAAAATCGAGCTCAGTAAAAAACTAAAAATTCCATGATTTATACATGTTTTTCAAATAAAAATTTAAACAAATTTCAGGTCGAAAAATAAAATTACTGTGTAATTAAATTAGATGAAAAATGACCCTTTGGACTGCGAAATTTTCAGAAATTAACAATTTCAATTTTATTTGACAATAATTTTAATCGCAAAATAAAAGATTTGAGATAGAAACTTACAATACACAATTTTTTTGGATTTCTAGTGGAAAATCGGTTAATTTTAAATTTTGAATATTTATTCTTGAATTTTCTTAGATTCATTTAAAAATGAAAATTTTCATAATTAAGAAATGTTTTTAAAAATAAAAATTTCAACAAATTCCAGGTCAAAAAATAAAATTAATGTGTAATTAAATTAGGTAAGAAGGTTCAGAAATCTCCAATTTCAATTTAAATTGACAATAATCTCCCACTGACTTTCATTTAAAAAAAAAACGAATAGAATAGCAATTTATTTAAGGATCTTTAAATTAGCACCGGAAGTTTGCACAGGTTTTTTTCATAATTACCTTCTCATTTATTACTTCCGTCCTTTGTCCTACTTCCTAATTTAATTTTCAACATTTTCGATGAATAAAATTCTATTAAGCCAACTGAATTTTTCAAACTCAAGAATATCCCAATGCAAAAGCGTTTTTTTCCAACAGAAAAATCAACTGATGTGAGTCAGTCACATTTTTTCCTCCCTGAGCTAACAAATCATGAAATTGACCAAATTCTTCCCAAATAACACATAAGTTGTAAACAGATAAGATAAACTATACATAAAATATTTGAAAAATCACCTTAGAATCAAATAGTTTTCTTTCCCTCGCTGATTTGAAATCACTGAAAAAAATTTGTTTCACTCTTATTTTAAACTTGTGTTCTAAATGAATACTAAAATTCTCACTGATAATGAAAATGCTCTAAAAATGCAAAAAATTGAAGTCCAGCATAGTGACACTTTGGAGCTGTCAAAATTGTCAAGTGCACGTGACAAGTGTTGACCTACTGATATTTAGATGCGTTCAATCAAAGATTTAATTCCATAATTTAAATCTTTGGGCCAAATTTAAAGAGGAAAATAAATTTAAGCCTTGACTGTAACTAACAAAAATTCACTGAGTCGGTACGAAAAATGTTGAGTACGACAGCACATGGAATTTGAGAACAAACGTCCGGTACCCGTGGCGTGCGCGCATCGACTGCTAACTAACTTCACGCGGAGAGCTCTCTTGGATATCGCTTCTCTCTCTCTCTTGATTCTCTCCTCTCTTTGTCTCTATCTGCCCACGCATTCTTTCCTTCTTGCTCTAGTAGTTCGTTGGAACGTCTAAAAACCGAGTTTCTTTGGTACACAAAAGATTAGCTTTCCTTCTTCGTCAGTGAACAGAAATATTGTGGCTATTCTTGGACTTCGACGAGACCAACTTTACGTTTTACTTCTCTTAAGACTCTAGTTTAGTTTGCACGGGATTTCAATTTTAAATATTAATTGAAGAGCTTCCTTCCTTTTTTATTTTTTACTTTATCGAACAAAATCCACTACTTTCTACTTCTTCTAGTTGCAAATTCCTGTTACCGACATTTACCGACATTAGAGAACTTTCGTCTTTCGATTCGATGGTTCGTGTCCGTGATAAATTTCGATGTGGAACTTAAAAGGAAATCTCAAATTTTGAAAATAGGGTACTGGCGGCAAGCGCCTATCAAGAAGACTTTAGTAGGACGTACGCGAACGTATATAATCTATTGTATAATGATGATAGTTTTTCCTAGTTTTTAACGATTAATAACACGGAGAAAATACGATAACATAGCGAATTTGATTTTTATTCCAATTCTACATGCCAGGAGCTTCAGTTTGAGCCGCTCCCTAAGAAAATCGGACTAAAACAAAAGCTTCCAGCATAATAATCTACAAAACGAAATTTTCTCACTTTCCTTATTTTTCAACCATTATTTTCCAAAAACGAAAAATAATCTATCAAATTTTATTCTTTATTGTACATCTATATGCCCAAAACTGCAATTTGAATCGCCCCCTAATAAAATTGGATTAAAAGAAAAACTTGCAGCATAATGATCTAAGAAACCAAATTTTCTAATTTTTCCTAGCTTTGAACCACTTATAATAAGAAAAAAACACTATAACCTAACAAAATTTATTTTTTATCGAAATTCGACATGCCAACAGCTTCAATTTGAGCCATTCCAGAAGAAAATCGGACTAAAAGAAAAGCTTCCAGCATAGTGGTGTAAAAAAAAAAAAAAAAATTTCAAAATTTCCTCAATTTTCTTAGTTCTTAACCACTGATAACAACAAAACAACACTAAACATAGCAAAGTTTATTTCTTATCGCAATTCTGTATTCTAAGAGCTTCAATTTGAGCCATCCTCGAAAAAATCGGACTTAAAGAAAAGCTTCCAGCATAGTGTCTAAGAAACCAAATTTTCTCATCTTTCCTAGTTTTCAAACACTGATAACAAGAAAAACACACGATAACTTAGCAAATTTTATTTTTCATAAAAATTCTACATGCCAACAGCTTCAGTTCAAGCCATTCCAGAAAAAAATTGGACTACAGCAAAAGCTTCCAGCGTAGTGGTCAAAACAACGAAATTTCAAATTTTCCTCATTTTTCTTAGCTCTTAACCACTGATAATGAGAAAACATCACCAAACATAGCAAATTTAATTTCTTATCGCAATTCTGCACTCCAAGAGCTTCAATTCAAGCCTTTCCTGAAAAAATCGGACTAAAATAAAAGCTTCCAGTAAAGTGGTCTGGAAAACCAAATTTTTTCGTCTTTCCTAGTTTTGAACCACTGATAACAAGAAAAACACACGATAATTTAGCAAATTTTACGAACTGTCTACCGTTACGGAATTTTCCTTAAGACCAACCCCTTTCCAGCTCGTTCAGGGCTAAAGTTACGGAATTTTCCGTATCTCTAGCCTAAGCGCTACACTTGACCAGGTTAGTTTTACGGAAAATTCCGTAACGCCAGTCAGTGTCCAAATTTTATTTTTCATCAAAATTCGAAATGCCAACAGCTTCAATTTAAACCATTCCAGAAAAAATTGGTCTAAAAGAAAAGCTTCCAGTATAATGGTCTAAAACACCAAATTTTTTCAATTTTCCTAGTTTTGAACTACTGATAACAAGAAAACAACGTTGTAACATAGTAAATTTTATTTGTATTGAAATTCTCTATGCCAAAAGCTTCAATTTGAGCCATCCTCGAAAAAAATCGGACTGAAAGAAAAGCTTCCAGCATAGTGTCTAAGACATCAAATTTTCTCATTTTTCTTATTTTTCAACCATTATTTTCCAAAATCAAAGAATACAACATTGCAAATTTTATTTTTATTGCAATTCTGCACACCAAGAGCTTCAATTTAAACCGTCCCCTAAAAGAATCGGTCTAAAAGAAAAGCTTCCAGTATAATGCTGTAAAAAACCAAAATTTCTCACTTTTCCTAGTTTTGAACTGCTCATAACAAGAAAACAACATTGTAACATAGTAAATTTTATTTTTATCGAAATTCTCTATGCCAAGAGCTTCAATTTGAGCCATCCCCGAATAAAATCGGACTAAAAGAAAAGCTTTCAGTATAGTGGTCTATAAAAACAAATTTTTTCATTTTTCTTAGTTTTGTTCCACTGATAACAAGAAAACAACACTATAACGTAGCAAATTAAATTTTTTATCGAAATTTTACATGCTAAGACTTTCAAATTGAGCCCTCCCAGAGTCCCAGAAGAAAATCGGACTACAAGAAAAGCTTCCAGCATAATGGTCATCTCTTCCCACCATTTCCTCAATTCCTTCCTTTTCATACCAAAATTATTTTCGGCATAAAATTAGGAATTTCTATAGCTAGAAAATTTTTCCCAGGGATCTCAGTACTTTTCCACGGTTGGTAGTTGTCGACTATGGATCGAATACAAAACCCTTCGTGACAAGACCTCAGGGTCGTGGCTTTAATAGTTTTTTTTTTACAGGCGTGCCGATAGACGGACGGACACCTGATCCAGTTTATAATGGTTTCGCCTACGAAACCCTAAAAAGGGGAGAAAATAGAAACGAAAGTTAAAAGTGTGACTTATAGAAGATGATTAAATATTTCTTCATTTTAATTATTCGATATTCTTGTAATTTAGGAAGACTCGTCTATTTTTTTTTCGTCGGAACTCAATCTCTTTTTTTTCCAATTAAAAAAAAATACAGTAAAAAGAGGAAAACTGCAAACCGAACGCAGAGATAACGTGAAAGCCACGTGAAATTTCCTATGGGATTCTACATTCTTTCTCACCCTCTCTTTTTTTCTCTCCTTTGTCAATAATTTGGTTAGAACGAATCAGTCCTCGTTTTTTTTGTTAAAAAGCGATTCTTTGAAAATCGGGCAGTATTAACAAAACCGCAACGACCAATAAAAAAGCTTCACTCTGAAAGGTTCCTAATGCAATTTATGTGCAACGTAACGGGTAACGTAACGTATATAACAGCACTGAACAGACCAATGAAGTTTTCTACGCACGACAAGTGTGATACACAATTACACGTACACATAGGCACCAAAGTATATAGATGTGTATATAGATGTCCTACACCATTCTTTACAAACTCTACAATCTCTATACTCGGTACAGTGTACAGTGTCTACTACCAGTGTATTTACGAAAACGACTTTAGAGGGCGATAAACGTATTTTATGGGAGGCACGGAGGCGGAGAAATTGCTGCAATGTCTCCTTTAATGCAATTACCAGTAAAAAGTGTGAAGCACGTATCGTTATATGCCATTCACAATAAAGAATCTATAAAGCTTTAATACAATTTTAATATACTTTAAAAATAAAAAGTCGAATTGTACAGAGTGTCTACTCAAATTCTGGAAAAAATTCCCTGACAGTTCAAGGTTTTTTCCAGATATTTCTAGATTTTTCCAGGTATAATTTTTCTCAGGGGCGTTGGAACCAGGCCTTAACCTCAAAATTGAATTGCCTCATTTTATGCACCCCATAAATACTAGAATTACACCTTCGTTACATAATTTGGACCTACTCCTGCTTTAAATCAAGTCTTTACTCGCAGCGAAAAATTGGGACATTTTAATCATTTTGGTGTAAAACGATTTTTTCGAATTCTGGGGATAGAATAAAAAAATCGTTTTACACAAAAAGTATTGAAATTAGCTGATTTTTCACTTCGAATAAAGACTTGATTAAAAAAAAAATAGGCTCTATGTATCTAACAAAGATCTAATTCCAGTATTTATGGAATAAAATGAGGTAATTCAATTTTGACGTTAGGGCCTGGTTCCAACGCCATAAATAAGGAGCCATTCAAGTATTAAGTACTGCATTTTTTGAAGCAATCGACCATACACCCTTTCAAATTCAAAGCGGT
>JAUMHM010000087.1:10945793-10956602 GCA_032362435.1 Melikaiella ostensackeni | reverse complement strand
TGGAAGACTGAATTGAAAAATAATAATGTAGAGGATGCATGGATAATACTACGGGATAGCATCTTCAAGAGTGCATCCGAAGTGTGCGGTACTGCGGCTGTAGGAAGAAAGGCTGGAGATGCGTGGTAGAATGATGAAATCCGCGTGGCTATCAAAGAGAAGAAGCCAGCATACTCAAGAACATCAAATAGTGAAGATTTTTAGCGATGAGGAGAGAACTCGATTAGAAAATGATTACAGGAATAAAAACAGAAAAGCCAAGATACTAGTCAAAGAAAGCAAGAATGAAATCAAAGCGGAAGAAGATGAAAAATGCAAAATGACTTCAAAGGAAATAAGAAATTATTTTGGAAATGGGTTAAGAAGATAAGAGAAGGAAGTTTCAGCACTGAAGTTGTCGGAATCAAGAATGCTACGGAGCGTAACAACCTTCTCATCCAAGAGAATACGTCAGACAATCCCGTTGTAGGTAGCGGAAGAAGAATTAATGTCGACGACATTTTATCCGTGATCAAGAAACTGAAGAATGATAAGGCTGCTGGTATGGATGGCATCACCCCTAAAATACTTAAGAGCGGTGGCGGCTATTTGTTTGTGTAGCTGAGCGAATTAACTAATATGTGTGCTATGCATGGTGAAGTTCCAAATGATTGAAAAAAGGCAATTATCGTCCCAATCTACAAGGGAAAGGTTGATAAGGGCGACTGTGCTAATTATAGAGCGACTCGCCTACTTAGTACCATGGGCAAAATATTTACCAAAATACTGATTCAGAAAGTCATGGGAATAACTAAAGAAGTTTTCTGTGCATTTCTTGATCTTGAAAAAGCTTTCGATGAGGTGAATAGATCTTACTTTGGGAAGTCGTGAAAGAATATGGAGTGAATGCTTGGCTTCTAAGAGCAATAAAAGCAATATACAATGGTAGTCAAGCGAGTGTAAAAGTGAATGGACAATTGAGCGATTGGTTTGATATAAAGCAGGGCGTTAGGCAAGGCTGCGTTATGTCCTCCTGGATGTTCAATATATACATGGACAAATGTTTGGTCATGTTGAGAGAATGAGTGAAGCCAAGGAGACGAATTTTTTAGAGAAGAGTTGAATTTTCAACAATGAAGTTATTTTCAACCGAGAAAGATCAATTTTTCACCAAAAAAAGATGACTTTTCTATCCGAAAAGATATATTTTCAAAAAGTAAATAAAACTTTCAACCAAAAAGTTTAATTTTGAACAAAATTGTTGAAGTTTTAAGCCAAGAAGAATTTTTTTGGAAAGAGTTGAATTTTCAACCTGAAAAGTGGAATGATCAGAAAAATATATATTATTAATCAAGAAAGACGATTTTTTGACCAAAAACATTATTTTTCTACCCTAAAAGACGAATTAAAAAAAATCTGATAATTTTCAACCAAATGGTCGAATTTTCAAACAAAAAAGATGAAACTTCAACCAAAAATAGTTGCATTTTTAACCAAATAGTTGAATTTCCATCCTAAAATGTTGAATTTTCAACAAAAAAACATTATTAACCAAGAATGATGAATTCTTATACAAATAGAATAATTTCTCTACCGTAAATGATGAATTTTCAACTAAAAGAGACGAATTTTCAACAAAGGAGTTGAGTTTTTCAAGCTAAAAAATTGAATGTTTCAGAAGACAGTTGACTTTTAAATCCGGAAAATTGAATTTTCAACTATTATTTCTCAAGCCAAATACTCAAGAGTCATGGCTTTAAACAATTTATTCAAATTTAATGACAATTTACGATGCGTAAGAATTATAGATGTAAGTACTAAGTTTCAGAAACCTCCATCCATGAAAAATTGTCAACAATAAGAAAAGTATTATTTAATCAAGTAAATCATGATTTTTCTCCTTTTTTTCGAGTTTAAGAACAATTTACGATGCATACCGATCTTTTTATTGATTTCGTACCAAATTAACAGAGAATTCACTATTATTCGTTATTTTGAGCTTTATCGTGGATACTCGAATATAAGATATACTTCTTTTTATCTGTAACTTTTTGCGGAAGATCCGAGGACCAAACTACAAATTTTGGACTACCTCCGAATTTGAAAAAAAAAAACAACAAATTTTTCACTCCGCCCTAATGTTCATATATTATTCATTCTACCAGTCGCAGAACATCATAAAGAATATTTCCTGTAAACATCAAAAAGTTTAAAGAATCGACTGAATTACGGCGAGCTTGAAGTCAAAAAAGAGAAAAAATTTGGTTTCCTAACAAACGGTTCTTTCGAGTTTACTTAGAAAACGACAAGAGCTACAACTTTTTTGTTTTGAGGAAAAAGATGCACAATTAAATTTCATATAAGAATATGTATGTTCTTTTAAAATTTAAATTCAAAACTTGTTTGAAAAGTGTCCGAGGGCCAATGCCGTTCAGCGAGAAAAAATTATAGGCGGTTATAGAATCCGGCTGACCGACGGTCGTGCACAGTAAGAAAAAAATGTTGAAAATAATACGGAAATCAAAATCATTTTGGAATGCAACAAAAATGATACCGAAGTCAAAAGCATTTTGATCGGTCAGAATGAATGATGGATTTTTGGGCTCATAATGATCTGACTCGGGGTCATGTATCAAGTCAAGCCAAGATGGTCGACGTTCTTGGAGTACTTTAGCTCATATGCGAGCTTTTTATGATTTCTGACCGTGCAGTGTACATGAAAAGTTAAAAAATAACAAAACTTGATAACAGAATATATCTTCTGTTAAGTATAGTTGTCACTTGCGCGCGGTTAACCAAATATTTTACATCCGCGCCAAAAACTGGCGGCCATTTTGTTTAGACCGACACATAACCCTGAAAGTATATCAAAATGATCCGAATGAACAGATCATTATGATCTTGATAGTCAAATGATCTCTGGAGCAAAATGCTCTGCAAGAAAAATGATCTTTCTTTTACTGTGTGTTTTCACTGCGTTTAAATAATGTCGAGCGTGAAGTTTGACGCCGAGGATGACTGTGTACACTCGATGATATCGAGTGTCTACACCTAAACTCGACAGTCGAAAAACCGGCTATACTTAAAAGCAGGTTTTCGGCAATTTTCCTATCCCCTGGCTAATCGTCCGGGTAAATGTGAGTACTTCTGATAAAGTAAGATACAGCCGCGGGTTATCACTGGGTACGATAATGATTCATACAGTATTTCCAAGCCCTCCTCAGTAAAGTAAAAATTTCGCAGGCTCTTCCCCGCCGAAGTCTTGCGCCGTGGACTTACGTCGAACGCCCTCGATTTCGACGGGGAGTTTGGAAAAAGGTACAGTACAATAGGTTTTTAAAACCTCAGTACTGTGGGACTTAAATGTCCCTGCCTCTTCGTAATAATAATAATAGAATCCGGCCCCTCAATTAACCAAAGGAAACTAATTTTCAGCAACAATCGCCGACAGAGAAAGCGCCAAACCAAGAAGCTTCACCAAACGATGAACTCGAATGCCAACGTCCCTCCGAGAGCAGTTCATCAAGTTCCAAACCACAAAGCAGATCCGAAGACCAAAGCTCCTCTCTTGATACTTGCAAAGTTTCTCAAGTATCAAACGAATCGGCCTCAAGATCCATTGACTGGAGTTCAAGTTCCAATTCTCTATTAAAAATCCTAGAAAAGAACGATGCTTCTCAGAAGAGTTCTCTATCATTTCCAGCTCAAGATGACAGTGTCACACCCTGGAACATGGTGAAGTTTTGCATGATTCCAAGTCCTGATTCAAGTATTGCGTTCCTTCAGGATAAAATATCAAGCCTATTAAACGACGATCAACAAACGGATGTGGATATGGTGATGGAAATGGCTAAGCTTGCAGAGAGAAATCTGGAGTTACAGGATGAGATTTCGGAAAAAGAAACGAAAATCGAAAAGTTGACCCAGCGAAGCGAGAGTGTCATCGAGAGATGTGAGGAGATCGAAGTTGGGATCGTGTCGAATCTTGTGATAACTGATGATAGGATATCGAAATTGTCACGAATCATGAAAATTGCGCGACGTTTCCAGTTGGAGAATAGAGCCCTTTGGCATCAGATAGAAAAGCTGAGAAACATGCTCAGTGAGAAGGAACGCAAAATATCGAAATTACTTCTTTTGAAGAGCAACGATGCCAGGAGAGATGAAATCAAATTCCTCAAAGAGAAATTAAACCACCTCGAGTCGGAAAATGCAGCGATGAGCTCTAACTTCAGGAAAAGCGAGAAAATGTGCAGGGAGTACGAAAAAGACTTAGAGGGGCTCGAGAAAGATCTCAGACATGCTGAGGATAGACTCAGGTATGTAGCACTGGTAAACAAAACGTCACCTATGGATCTGTAGAATGAAACACATCATTCATTTTTTTTAAACATTTCAGGCATGATTTCGATGTGCTTGTTGACGCTGAATCCAGAGATCGCCTCAAATTTTCGATAGACCTAATGGTTTTCGAGATAATTATAAAATACTAAAAAAAAGGGTTTCGTAGTCTAGTAAGTCGTTAATAAAGTCCTTCAAATATTCCCCCTCCCCCGCTCCACCCGCACTACCCATCATTACACCCACCACGTATTTCCCTCTCTTCTCCTCATTTCCCCTCACTTCCCATCATCACCCACCCCTCACTTCTCATTTCCCGACCGCTCGCTACCCCTTTTTTTCACGACGGACGGACACCCGACCGAAACCACAAGGGTTCCTGCCCGGGACTACGAAACCAGAAAAATGAAGAAAAACACAAAAAAATAAGGTTTCACAGAAACCGTGATATTAACAAAAATTATTAACTTTTTTAAAACAACAAAAAGTGATTTTCCTCGTTTTTAAATGCACAAGAAAACTATAAAACGAAATTCATTCTAGCATTCACCATTCTTGAAATATAGTGAAAATAAGAACGGGGTAAAATTTTAAAAAACTCTTTTTTGAATCTTTTTGAAAATGCATAGAATACTAACGAGGAGTCTAAAAATTTCGGAAAATGGCTGAAAGGAGAGCATGAATCCTAGGCTTTGACCCGTACTAACAAAAATAACAGGACGGTGATTTTTCTGAAAGTCAAAAAATTTCATTTTCTTGAAAAAATACGCGAGAGACGAAAAAGAAATTCAGAAAAAAGGTTATTCCTCTTTGAAAGATCTACAAAAAAAGTTTGATTACCACATTTCAAGATTTTCCACCGTTTTGGAAATATATACACATATATGCATTTTTTTCAAAAAATTAATATTTTTGCTGAAAATAATTGAATCATTTGAGCCGAGGAAAAAAAGGTGTGGTTTGTCATTCTAGAAAAGTATCTATTAAAATAAATTGCTTAATCGATTAGTGTCTACTGTTCGCTTTTTGAACTTGAAAATGTATTCATTTGTGGTGAATAGCCATCAAAATAAAAAAATTATGAAGAAATGTTCCGCAAGTTACAATTGTTTGAAAATGTTTTCAATTTTGAAATGTTTAATTTTTTTCAATGTTTTGAATACTTGTAATTAAAAAATGATGAGATTCACAACTTCAATTGTTACAAAAGCATGAAACTAATTGTGGAGGTTCTTTTTGACATTAGAAAATTTTTTAGACTAGGTGCCAAAAATGTATTCAAATTTTTTGTTTGAAATACTATTTTTTTCAACTAATTTAGAAATTCAAATTTTTACTCAAAATTCTATTGAAGAATTTCACAGTCTTTCGAAAGCCGCCAGAAAATTTGAAGAATTTTGAAAAGTAACGAAATGGCGGCGATTTTTCAGAAAGTAAATATTCTTATTTTCTCAAAAAAATACGTGAGATGCGAAACAAGTTTACAGAGAAAAGTTGTTCCTCTTTAAAAGATCTACAAAAAGTTGTTTCACCACTTTTCAAGATTTTCTACTGTGTTCGAAATATATGGACACATATGCATTTTATTCAAAAAATTACTATTTTTGCTTTCTGTTTCTCAAATATCATTAGAAACAGATACTTTAATCTTTTATCACTTCATTTTTTGAAAATTCTCAAAAATTATTGTCTATCTGAAAAACAAACAAAATTTTTCCTGCGACACATCAAAAAGTGGTAGAAAAACTTTTTGTATATATTTTAAAGGGAAAAAACTTTGTTAGGAGAACTGTTTTCGTATCTCGCGTATTTCTTTTAAGAAAATGAAAATTTTTGATTTTCAGAAAAATCGCTGTCATTTTGTTAATTTCCAATATTTTTCAAATTTTTCTTGCGGATTGCGAACGAATGAAGAATCTCTCACCAAAGTCAAAAAAAATGCCACCATTTTTTTCAAAATAACATTTTTTTTAAACGTTGGCACCCGGTCTAAAAAGTGTTTTAATGCGAAAAGGACCCTACACACCAAATCTCATGCTTTTGTACCGATTAGAATAAACTTTAGGTCCTATTATTTTCTTTTAATTTAAGGGTGAAAGTTGAGGGTCTAAGCTTTCATTTCAGCCATTTCCCCAAATTTTTTGACTTTTCGTTAGAGTTCCATGCATTTTCAGAGCCAAAAAAGTGTTTTTTTTTTATATACATTTTACCCCCTACTTATTTTCACTATTTGAAGAAAGGCGAATGAATGAATTTCCTTTTTTATTTTTCTTCAGCATTAAAAAACGAGAAAAATTACATATCCTTTGTTCGAAAAGTTACTCATTTTTTGAAATATCATGGTTTCTGTAAAACCCTAATTTTTCGAGTTTTTTCTCTGTTTATTGCAATTATCTCGAGAACTATTAGGACCATCGGAAAGTTGAGGTGGTCGTTGGATTCAGCATTTAAAAAAGCAGCGAAATCATGTTTTACATTAAAAAAATTGTTCATATCATTTCGCACAATGATTAAAAAATTATTATGAAAATAAAAATTGCAAATATCTTTTGAATACGAGCTGATGGAAAGAAATGCAGCCCAGATTCAAATTTAACACAAAAAAGTACTTTGAAAATGATGTATTTCATTCCACAGATACGTAAGTGACATTTTGTTGACCAGTGTAGTTGTTAACGGAAAAAGTGCTTAAATTCATTATTAAATAGAAAAATTATATTTATTTCATATTATACGCTGTTTTTTATTGAGAACAATAATTTCATCTATTCAAAAACAGCAATTGTTTGATATGGATGCATTTGGTTTATTTGAAAAAGATTTGTTTAAGTAAAATTTGTGTTAAGCAGACTAAACTCGTTTGCTCATCAAAGTTTTTTATTCGTTTTGTTAACTTTACAAAATATTTCGTGGATTCAATTAAATTTTTTATCGATTTCACCAAATGTTTTAGTTGAGCCCATCAAATTATATATATTTAGTCAAATGAACCAAATTTTAATGACAAAAAATGTTGTTGGGTCAACCAAATAGTTTTTTCGAGTGGAGACAATACATTAAAATTACCGGATGTTTTTGACAATTTTTTTCATTTCTGTTTATATTTTACTTTGCATGTAGTAAAATATTGTTTTTCTTGTTTGGGAGGCACAAATGTATCTAGCATTAGTATACAAAGTCAGTAAAATATTGAACATTAATGCCACTTTTCAGTTGCAAGTACCTACATTACCGTTTTTTTTTCTGTGAGATAACTTATTTACAAAGTTTTTTTTTTCTGTGAGATAACTTATTTACAAAGTTTTTTTAAAAGTTGTTTACAAGAATAATTATTTTACAGAAAAAAATGTAAATAAACCGAAAACAGGACGTCGTTATAGTAGGTATTTACACCTGATACATGGCCTGAAATAATAAAAATAATATAAATCAATTAAATGAATGTCATTTTAGTTTAGGACATTTAAAGTTGAACAAACTTAAAGTTAAATCGTTTATGATATATTCCAAATTTATACATCAGAATGTGAACAATTAAACATTAAAAAGTTCAAAATTTTATAATTTCAAATTGAAAATGATCCCAAATTCACAAAGATATCAACCTCTCTAAAAATATGAATTAATGGAAAATTAATTGACTTTAGTGAAAATTTCTACCAACTATTAGCTGTATTCAGCTATATGTATTTCTTTGAGTCATTTTTAACTTTTCCACAAAAATTTTTAGTAGAAAATGACTAACATTAGTAGAAATTTTTACTAAAACAAATTATTGCACTTTTAAATAATTCGGGAAGATAGACTTTACAGAATTGGAAAATTAAAATTTTGAAGCATTTGGTTTTTTAAATTTTGAACTTAGAGAGTTAAAAATGGAATGATTTTAGGCTGAAACATTAAAAATGGTTTGATTTCAAATTTGAATTGTTAAGCATTGTTTAATATCAAATTGAAAGATTTATCAATTTTAGGTTTCAACTTTAAAACGTTCAAACTTGAATTATTCGGAAATCAAACTGTGTTCAATTCGAAATATTAAAATACCTTAACATTAATTAATTTCAAAATTGAATTAGGTATTTTAGATTAAAAGTTAGAAGATAGGACAATTTCAGATTGAAAGGATTTGAAATTAAATAATTCTGAATGAAAAGCGAACGAAAATTGATAATTTCGAATTAAAAGTGTTTGAAATGAATCAATTTATCAAAGACTTATAATTTTAGATCCAAATATAATAATTGTCTTCCAAATTTGAATCGTTCAAAATTGTAGAATTGCAGAATAAAATTGCGTAAAAGTGAACCATTTTTTATCCAAGCGTTAAAAATTGAGTAATTTCGATCTCAAAGCGCTTGGAATTGAAAAATTTGGAACTATTTTATAAAATCGAAATTTCAAAATTGAGGAACATATTTTCGATTTTAACTCTATAAACAGGACAATTTCAAACTGAAATAATTTGAAACTAATAGTTTCGAATTCAAAACGAAGAGAATTGAATAATTTAAAAATAAAGCACCTGAAGTTAAGAAATTAACAACTATAAGCATTCAAACTTTGCTACTTTAAAACCTGAAGTTGAACCTATTTTCATTAAATAACTTTAAGAGTTAAATAAATTCTAATTAAAAGTATTTGAAAATGAATGATTTTAAATTGAAAACATTGCACATTGACTTATAAAATATCCTTAAACTTTTCCATTTTGAAAGCATCTAATTTAAAATTGTCAGTTTTTGATCATTCGAAACTAAAATTATTCGAATTTAAAGAATAAATTTTAATCCTCATATTTTTTCGATTTTTTAAGCTTTAAATTTTTGATTTACAGAAGGCTTCTTTTATTTCATATTCTGCAATTCTGTCTCAAACTTAAATTACGTAATTTTGATGATTCATAGTTCAAAATTGTTAAACTTGACTTAAAAACAATTTTTAGTTCAGAATTTCTCGCATAGAAATTGTTAAGTTTTCCTCTCTGAAAATAAGAATTATTTAATTTTTATGGTTTCGAATTGAATACTTTTATTTAAAAATTGTCTAATCGGGATTTGAATTTGAATTCATTCAATTTTGAGGACTACTATTTTGAAATTGTCTCGGTTGCATTAACGTTTTGGAAATTAAATTTTCAATCTGCATTACAAAACCTTAAAATTTCCAGATTGAAATGGTTCATTCCTGAAGTCGCATCGTGAAAGAAAATTCACTTTTTGAGCATACCTTACTTGAAATTGTCGAATATAATTTCTAATTTCAATTTTCGCATTTTCAACCCTTCAATTTCTAATATTTTGACGTGTTACGTAAGCCGGGGCTAAGTGGCGCATTTGTGGGGGAAGCGGCGCAAACTTAATGCTGTATTAAAAACGCGATAATGCTTCTTCTACGTTTTTCAACTGAAGTTTTACAATTGTTAGTTGAAAGCCTTTATGTTTTTCACCTAGAAGAAGCGAATATAGTATTCAGAAATTCAGAATCAAGGGTGCGCCTCATTCCCCCACACGCGCCGCTTAGCCCCGGTTTACGGTAACTTAAGTTACAGGACGCGACATTATCTTAAGTTTCAGGATTTCTAAATTCACAGGAAATATTCTTAAATCGGATAAATTTATAATGAAACAAATTTTGCGTCAATAATAGAAACAAAATAACCCGTCTTTTATATTCAGGTTGACTTTCCTCGATCTGAAGGGTCACGTCAGAACTCAGGCAGGAAAACGAAAACCTCACGATTCCGGAAATCAGATACGAAAGGAGATCGAAAATGACGACATTTCAAAGCCAGCCAAAGAGGCTGAAAAGAAAAATACAAAAAAAAATTCAAAAGATGCAAAAGAGGCTGTTAGTGAAGCTAAAGCTGAAAATACATCTCCGACTAAAGTAAACGATTCACTCGACAAACCCAGTGAACGTACTGATAAAAGTAAAGCACACACTGGACACAGTCCCAAACGCCATAAAAGTCCTTTTAGGAAAATATTACGTGAAAGGTAGTCAAGGGGTTTAAAGATTGGCGTTCGACGAAGGAAGCAAAGTTAAATCTCCGACTCTCCTCTCATCCTACAAATATCTTAGGACACACTTTCCCAAACATTATAAATAATAAAGACCTTCTGAGTAAATCAGAGAGTGATGAAACTTTGCTTAAAATTGTCAAAGCAATTCCATTTCTATTAATATATCAATGTTAAAAAAAAATCAGTACATGCGTCCTAAATTACGATCCAAAACAAATTGATATGTACATTATTATTATTATACCATTAAGACAAATCCCTTTCGGGGTTAGCGCAACTCGTTTGGTACTAGCCTCGTTGTACTAACGGGGATCAAGGAATTTATACGGCAAGGGTAAGTAAATGATGTGTGGGAGAAGGGAAGGGGTTTTGATCAATCTAGAAGTCGCGTGTTGTTCATTCAAACGACAAACACTTTCCACAACACCGCTTCGAAACGGATCGCTGATCAATCTCTCTAGTA
>JAUMHM010000087.1:10927537-10938298 GCA_032362435.1 Melikaiella ostensackeni | reverse complement strand
TGAAGAAGAAAGAACATTTTCTTCATATTAGCAATTCTTAGAAATGTGTTATTGGTTCGGATTATCAATTTTTTCCCATGAAAAAATTGGAATAATCTGAACAGATTGGTTCTAAATCAACCGATTGAAATTTAAGATTTTTTTCGTAATTTTCAATTCAATTTATAATTTTACATTTCTCAAGTTATAGTTAAGTTGGCATCTTTTGGTGATGACTCTATGTTGATCGTCGCTTATTAAATACACTAGTTTACAAATTTTTGGTTTATCGCGTGTATCTAAAAGAAAAAGTGTTTTCTAGGCTAATTTTGGGTCATTGAAGAAAGTGACACTCATTTATTTTTTCAAAGAAGCGCTTTCAAGATATATGCAAAAAACGTGTTTTGTGGCTCTTCTTTCAGTTACTGGCAGAAATCTCGAGAAAGGTTGATCCAACTAACATGAACTGTATATCATTTGAAAAGTATGCTTTTCTTTCCGACAATATACTGTTTGTGTCAATCAGATTGAAATTTATTGGGTTATAGGCGATGGAATTCGAAAAAATGGACCAACTGAAAGTGAGTGATTTTCAAATAAGTTTGGAAAATCCACTTTTTTTTTACTTTCATCGCCTTTAATCCCAAAAATTTGAATCCGATTGACATAGACAGTATATAGTCGGAAAGTGGAAGATCATACCTTTCGAACGAAACACAGTTTATGTTAATTGGATTAAACGTTACCAAGATTTATGCCTGTAACTGAAAAAAAGAGCAAAAAAACACGTTTTTTGCAAATATCTCGAAAACTCTGCTTTGGACAAATAAATGAATGTCATTTTCTTTTTCAGTGACTCACAATTAGTCTAAAAAACCAGTGTTTCTCCTGGTACATTTTTCGTGTAAACTAGTGTTATATATCAACAAAATTCACCATTGTTGTGGACATTATTCAAAAGAAGTATATTTATTCTGTTCACGGTGAAATAAAGTTTATTTCAGTTATTATTTATTCATAAACATATAAGATTTCGTTTGGTTTTTGGGGTGTTTTTTTACGTAACCTCACTTTGTTGGATTACATCGCGTTTTTAAAAATTTTTTTTTATTTTTGTTTGATTCTTAAATAATTCATATGGTGACTAAATAAAGTTTTCTATCATTACGTCACAGTTAGCCGATGTCAAATATAGTAGACCGATGTCACGTGGTGGAATCAAAAGCATTGCTAAGATGGAGTTTCGCTGAAATAGCCTTTTCAGTTCATATGTGGTGAGAAAACTGTGCTATCTTTTTGCGCTTCAATTTCATATAACAGTTTTTCACCTATTGACTAGTATTTTCTCGAATTACAATTTTTCAATCCGACAGAAAAGAAATGTAATGTCCAAAATTTGAGGCTGGGGTGACGTTAGAACGATGGCTACCATGATCTGCTCGAATGAAACCCTGCGCACATCAACCTCAAATTTTGGACATTATATTGTTCTCTAGGAGAATTAAAAATTATAAATAGACAAAACAACAATTCACAGTTGCAAAAATAGTTTTTGTACTTGAAAAGCAGAGAGATGGCACAATTTTGTCACCATATATGCACTGAAAACGATATTTCACCGAAACTCCATATAAAGAAGGCGTTAGATTGCATTACATAACATCGTTTTACTATATTTGATATCATCGACTGAGTATGACGTAACGATGGAATACTCGGTCAATTAATCAAAACTATTCTGAATTAGTCATTTTTAAATAATATGAATAATCAAATAATATTTGAGTGAAAATTAATAATTACGATTCCGGCCAACTCCGATTATGGATGAGTTTTACGTTCAGAGACTGAAATTGACGGTGCAGACATAATAATATGCATTCAATATGTAATTTTATCCGTCCATCGAGAGTCCCTTTATATCCATCGCCCAGCGATGTAAAATTAAGAAGAATTTTTTACAGTGTACCTATCAAAAGTTCGATGTTGGTGAAAAGCGAGGTAAAGAGTTCGAACGCTTTTTCCAGATAATATGAATGTGAGTTCAAAAATTAATGTTGTAATGTTTGCTGAGTGGTACCTATAGCAAAAAGCATAGGGCTGGAAAAAGTCGGAGGTCGAGTTGCTGCATTCGTATTGATTTTAAGTCTGAATAAAAGTACCGATTACTGTCGCTAATCAGCACTCCAGTGGATGCTGGAAGCAATCAATTTGTGCAGAAACACAGTTATGTGATTGCACACACACACATGCCGAGAAATGGCTGAACGAAGCAGAGTTATGAGCCACGTGAGAGTTCCAGTTTGTACTTCAACTACACGAATCCATTTATGCTACCACTTGACATTTAGCTCGTTTCGAAGGTTATTGTGCAGGGGTGGAAATTTGCCCTTTTTCACGAATATTAACCCAGGATTGAAACTGATTAAGTATCCAATTCTTCTTACCAAACTCTTGGAGATTAACTAGTAACATCAATTGAGAAATATTACCTGAAACAAAAAATAAAATATTCATTAATAAAAAGTAGAGTACATAGTACAAAGTTTTGTTATAAATTCGGTATCTTTCTGTGATATTAAATTCTTTCTCCAGATCATAGTAAATCGCGGGGTATTGTTTTAATCCGAAAACGTATTAGAATTTTGAAAATTGTTAACAGTTAGTGTTGTTTCACATTATTTAGAATTATTAAAATGTTTCTGATAGGTTTTCATTTACATGTACAGTAGGTGAGCCGCAAAATTTTTTTTAATTACAAAAATCCACGGGGCCTAAAAGTTTGTGTATGCTACAAGTAGTTTATCCTGAAAATTGGAATCCGATAAAAAAGTAATTCAAGTCTTAAACAGCGAAGAGCGAAAAATTTGTTTTATAAACTGGATACATTTATAAATTTTGATGATTCTTGCCTACATAATTCCACTAAAACTGACCAAAAATGTCCAAAATTGATGTTTTTCTTCATTTTAAACACCCTTGAAATCCACGAAAATAGTATAAAATATCTGATAAAATTACACGTTTTTTGTCAAAATATAACTTTTGAAATCAGACAAAAAAAATTTAAAAAGTTTCACTTTTCACTGAGATATGATTAAAAATATGTACACATGTTCTTTAGTAAAGTGAAATATTTATTAGCTTTTGTCTCGTTTTTTTCTGTTTATTACTTCTCTGTCAGCTTTCGACAAAAAAGGTGTGTACTATGCAATAGTAGGAAAATATTTTAATACATTTTAATTAATTAAAATAGTGAAATTAGTACAAAGCCATAATTTTGAACTAATTTTACAATTTTTATTAGTTAAAACATATGGAAATATAGTCCTACCGTTGCATAGTACACACCTTTATAGCAGGAAGTAGTCCGAGAAGTACGAAACAGAAATAAAGAGAAAAAAGCTAATAAACATTTCATTTTGCTAAAAAACATGTGAACATGTTTACAGTCATAACTCACTGAAAAAATGAAACTTTTTAAAGTTTTTTGGTCTTATTCTAAGGGTGAAATTTTGCCGAAAAACTTGTGATTTTATCAGATGTTTGATACTATTTTCATGGATTTTGAGGGTGTTCCAAATAAGGAAAAACGTCAACTTGAAACATTTTTGGTCATTTTCAGTGAAATTATATTGTCTTTTCAAATGAATTCTTCATTTTCATCATTCACTGTTTAAAACTTGAATACGCTTACGATAGCTGAATTATTTTTTTATCGGACTCAAATTTCAAGTATAAGCTACTTGTAGCATACACAAACTTTTAGTCCATGTGGATGTTTGAAATTCAGAAAATTAATTTTTTCGACCCACCGTAATTTACAGAGGTTGCCACTTCAATTTTAGAAAAAAAAATCGGTCAAAACTTTCAAAATTATATATTGTTTTGTAAAAAATTCTTCAAAATTGTATTCAGATTCTAGTTCGATGCTTTCAAAATTAGACAATCTCCAAATGAAAAATATTAAAGATATACAATTCCAGAGTAGAACGTCTTTTATTCCGTAGACTTGAAACAAATAATAAAAATTGTTGGTGTTGCAAGTTCATGTTAAAAACTTTAGAAGTGAACAATTTTGAATTTTGCAAAGAAATCGCTCAATTATAAAGACCACTTTTAAATTAGCCAATTCTTAATATTTTTATTTCTATTATTAATTCTGAAATTTCAAACTGAAACTATTCAATTTTTAAAAATTTTCAATCTATAAACGTTTAAAAAGGACTATTGCTTGAAGCAGGAACAATTAAAAAATTTCAAATTCGGGCCAAACAATTTTGAATTTTCCAACCAAAAATTGTTCTAATTTGAAAGCATTTTACTCAATCTTTTTCAACTATTACAGCTTCCAATTTGAAATAAAATTTAACAATTTTAAAAACTTTAAATCAAAACTGTACATTTTATAAAGTTTCAATCTCAATTTATTCAATTTTTAAGGATTTTAATTTTGAATGAATTAACTATGCTTAACTTAAAACTGTACAATTTCAAACGATTTCAATTTAAATCCATACAATTTTGAATGTTTCAATAAAATTAATCTGTGAATATTAAATACTTTTAACTTAAAATCAGTCAGCTATTGAGGTTTTAAATTGAAAATAGTCCAATTTTTAATGTTTGTATTTGCAATTTTTGGAACAATTTCCATTTCGAAAATATCAATAATCAAAATCTGAAAAAAATTGTGAAATATTGCAGGGTTTAATATTCAATTATTCAGTGAATATTAAACCCTTAAATATTTTTTACACTTGATGAATTTCAAGGCCTACTAATTCACAATGTGTCTAACTTATGAGAATTTCAACCTAAAAGTATTTAAATTGAAGAAGTGATTCATTCCGCTTTACGGTCACATAAAAATAAAAACAGAGCCATCGTTTAACTCATATTTATTTTAAATTTTCTTACTTTTCGCCAACTACTGCGTGCTTTTTTCAAAGGTAACCTAAATATAGTGACAAGCAGTTAATAATATAAAAAAAGTAGAATAAATAATAATTTTATAAAATAATATAAATTATACCCGAGTGAACAAAATGAATTAGTCGAACCATTTTTTTGAATAAAAAAGAGTTTGAGAAGTAACAAATATTACGAAATTTATTTATGAAAATGGACTCAATAACATGTCGTTGATAAGTGTTTTCTTTCAGTAGCTAATATTTTAATATTATTAAATTTAAAACGAAATAATGATTAAAATTCCAAGAATGTTGTGACAACCCTGTATTGAAATTCCCAACTTCCAAACCTCTTTTGTGTTCAGCAATTCTAGTTTTTCATCTCCTGCCAGTTTCACATATATAAACTTTATTGCAACATTTGCATTTTATCAAATAAATAACACCAAAAAAATTTTTAATGACATCACTGTCTTTCTTCTTCAATAAATAATCATTTCAAGTATAGGTGTTTTTCAAATTAACATTAATATTGAATTTTTTTAATGAACTTATTAAACGTTCAGAGATACCTTAAATGTACGGTAAAGTAACTTAAATCAAATTTATTTTAAGTCTCAACTATTAAACTAACTTCATGATAAAATAAATTGTGTGAAATGTAATTAAAATATCTCCAAGACCAGGAGGGTTTTTCGTACCATTCGGTTAATAAACCACCATTTGAAAATTTAATTATTTGTAAATAAAGATAGTTAAGAAAATTATCAATTTCACGTTCATGAGTGAATTCAATATATATAATATAATATATATTTAATATATATGGGGGGGCGTGGGTTACTACCCTCGGGCCCCCATTTTCTCTCCATGGCCCTGCTTAGATGTTCGTAATTCTGTGTTTATGAAGGCGACGAGAATTGAAAAATTTGATTAAAATGCACGGAGCAGACAAGTAAATTCTTGACGTTATAATCTTTCACATTCAAATTTCTCAACCACTCACTGTGTTTATCTTCAACTTCAATTTTAATAAGTTTCACTTTTTGATTTTAACACTTCCAAGCTTTAGCACACTATGAAAACTTAAAATGAAGTTTTTATTTTCTTTGGAGTCATAACCACTGACGCAACAACCTTCGAAACTTGTTGATTTTCGATATTGAAGTACAAATTCCAGTATTGGAGCAAATAATTATCAGCTCAAAAGTATTTTGCTCATCAGAGCTACTTACTACAGCGCTTATTCATTTGGTTGGACGGTCATCACAGTTAAACACTATGTTTTTGCTGGTTTTCTTAATATGTCATCCACGGCCATATTGGTTAATTCGCGTAGGGGCTGACAGTGTCGCAGAGCATGTTTAAATCCTCAATTTAATCTAGTACCTTAGGTCGAATGTCTCCAAGCCAAAAATTCATGCTCGTGAATATGCTTCTATGTCTTATGTATCATTTCAAATCACATAAGATCTTTACAGCTTGAGTTTATTCATTCAATATCTTCGTTATTGTATCCATTACGAATACCTTATGACTTTAAAAGTTTTTTGTTAAATTATAACAATTGTCAAGTGGAAAGTTACTTATCTAAAACTTGTTTCTTCTCGTGCCAATCTATCAACAAAAGTGGTTCTCTTGGACGACATAATTTGGTTTCTTTAGACACATTTTCGAAAATAGTGAATTTCACACAGCAGTAATTCTGTTTTGTTGCATCTCCATTGGGGACCCGAAAATTGATTCTATTCAACACTCTAGTTTTTTCTGTGCTATAAACATTTCTGTTAGGACCTTGACTTCATTTCTACCGAGCTTGCGTATTTCCGCAGCTCGTTTAAAGTTTTTTGAACCCGTAAGTGTTCTGGCCTGCCTGCAGTCAGTGGCCTTATTTAATTCCTTCTGATGTTCCTCGGTCAGCCAACTGTCAATTTCTTCAGTCACCAACCTACTGGAAAGGTCTACAACTGGTTCAGGACCAGTGAAGTTTTCTCTTACTGCTAGTTTTGCTAACCTATCCCAAATGTGATAACCTTTAATGCCACTGTGTCCAGACATCCAAAGTAGTGTCACTCGGTTTTCTGTCGCTAGATTGTTCAGTGCCTCAAAGCACTCACATCCTAGTAGCGATGTTTCAAGTATATAAAATAAATAAAAAAACTTCAAATCGGATTTCAGTGAAGCCCCTTCGTATGATCATATCTGTTGCCTTAAAATGCGAAATTCACTTCGCTAGAAAAGTTCTCGCTTGAATGAAGTGTAACGTCAAGAGGGTGGGAGGCTACAATATACCTTATACGACTACTAAAAAGAAAGTAGGATGAGTCAGGAAAAATTGGCAGAGAGGGAAGCAAAAGGGAGTAACGGAGACGGACATAGGAGCGAGAAACGAAGGTAGGGAAGATTGAAGTGAAAAGAGAAAAGAAGATGGTTCGAGGCTCTTTCCATTTATTTTCACAACCCTCACCCCCATTCCTATACTTTCCTACTTTCCTAGCATGTCGAGGACTCCTTATTCTACCGGCGTCGCCGAGAAATTCCGCATTTCTTGAATTCACCTAATTCTAACTCTTCACCGGGGAAGAGCCATCTTATTCCTTTCCTACCATCCCCCTTCACCCCCTTAAACGTGCTCCCGGCGCTTTCCGGTCTCCTTTTCATTCGCATTCTTGCCCGGAGCGAACGGACATGAATGCACTTATCGACGAAGAGCTCTTTCCGCGGAAATTTATCTTCCGAGAAAAGTTTAAGCTGTGGGATACGTGAAAATTTCACTCATGGTGTGGTAAAGTTTAATGTTAGAGGAAAGTAGACTTCCAGAAGAAAGGATCTAGAAATTTGGAAAATTTAGCACGGACAGGAACCAGCAAAAGTTTTAGATGTCGGTAACTACTGGTAACAGGAATTTTGAATTAGAAGTCTTTGATATATTATAAGTCGTTTCTATTTAAAGCTTTCTGTTATCGACATTTACCGACATCTAGAACTCAGGATGTTTGTGTCCATGCTACTTTTTCGAAATTTCTGTACATACTATTAAAATGAATAATTTGAGAGAAATTACAAATGTATCAATTATAAAAAAAATATAAAAATATACAAAATGTATCAACACAGACTTTCAACTAATTTTTCGTAGTTGTACATTTAAAAGGGATACATATTTAATAATAGCTACTGACTTGAAAGAGCGGAAATAATCGAATCAAAGTTGAGATAATTAAATGAAAGATTTTACAAAGATAGTGCAAATTTCAGTGTCTTCTCAAATGTTAAATAAAATCTGAAATAATGAATATTTTTAAATGTTCTTGAGCTCAATTTAAAGGTAAATTTATACAACTTTAACATCTTGCACCATGCAAAAAAGGCCTAATAATGGTAATTTGGTGCGATTCTGTAGAAACCTTTTAAATGAACCCAACAATATTGAAAAATGTTTATTACACTGGAAGCTCCATTTAACCGGCCTCGATAAGCCGTCTTCGTAGAATTTCCGCCGGCTCGCAATCGTTGATGAGGGGGTCCAGTATGAACACTCACGTGCATATTTCGCATTCATTTTTAAATACTCGCGGAAAATTCTCTTTTGATTAATTAGTCTTCATTATTAAAAAAAGTCCATCCTTTATGATAACAAAAATCTATATTTGTACAAAATACAGTTAATTAATATTATTTATTCCTAGTGGAAATGGTTCACACGGCCCTGACTGTATACATCGTAACGCTTGGAAGAGCCTCACGGTCATCGCAGGCCATACCCGAAACCGCTGTTGAATGAAGGTTCCAGTGTACTTCAGATGTTATTTAAAATATTATTATATAATAAATATATATATATATATATAAAATATAATAAAATAACAATTTAACAATTTTGTTTTCTGTTTATTTATTGAAAAATTCAAGAGTTCGATCGGGGAAAAGCTTATTTTGTATTTAATTATAAATAAATTCATGGATTGCACTGGAAAAGGAATTTTTTCAATTTGTTTAGTAACAAATTCAAAAGTTGGATCGGGAACGGCTTTGATTTCTATTTATTTATTAACAAATTCAAGAGTTGGATCAGGAAAGGCGGTTTCAATGTTTCTTCAATACGAAATTTAAGATTTGGATCGGGAAAGGCTGTTTCTTATGTTAACTTATTAACAAATTCAAAAATTGGATGGGGGAAGAGCTTATTCTGTGTTAAATTAGAACTAAATTAAAGGGTTGGATCGGAAAATGACTTTTTTCTGTTTAATTATTATTGACGAATTCAAGAACTGGATTGGGGGAAGGGCTTATTTTGTTTGTAATTAGAAATAAGTTCAAGGGTTGGCTCGGAAAAGAAGTTTTTTCTGTTTAGTTATTAATAAATTCAAGAATTGGATTGGGGAAAGGGCTTATTTTGTGTTTAATTAGAAATAAATTGAAAAGGTTGGATCGGAAAAGGAGTTTTTTCTGTTTTGTTATTAACGAATTCAGGAGTTCGATCGGAAAAAGGCTTATTTTGTGTTTAATTAGAAATGAATTAAAAGGGTTGGATCGGAAAAGGAGTTTTTTCTGTTTTGTTATTAACGAATTCAAGAGTTCGATCGGAGAAAGGCTTATTTTGTGTTTATTTATAAATACATTCATGGATTGCATCAGGAAAGGAGTTTTTATTTATTTATTTAGTAACAAATTCAAGAGTTGGATCGAGAAAGGCTTTAATTTCTGTTTATTCATTAACAAATTCAAGAGTTAGATGAAAGGCGGTTTTTATGTTTATTAAATAGGAAATTCAAGTGTTAGATCGGAAAAGGCTGTTTTTTATGTTAATTTATTAACCAATACAAGAGCTGGATCGGGAAAGGCGGTATTTACGTTTATTTTTTTGACAAGTTCAAGAATTAGATCAGGAATGGTGGTTCTTTCTCTTTATTTATTGACAAATTCGAGAGTTAGATGGGGAATAGGGCTTATTTTATGTTTAATTAGAAATAAATTCAAGGATTGGATAGGAAAAGGCGGTTTTTTCATATTCATTTATCAACAAATTCAAGAGTTGGAACGGAAAGGGCGTTAATTTCTGTTTATTTATTTAAAAATTCAAAAGTTAAATCGAGGTAAGGACTGATTTTGTACTTAACTAGGAATAAATTCAAGGGTTGGATCGGAAAATGAGTTTCTTCTGTTTAATTATTAACAAATTCAAGAATTGGATTGGGGGAAGGGCTTACTTTGTGTTTAATTAGAAATAAATTCAAGGGTTAGATCGGGAAAGGAGTTTTTTCTGTTTAGTTATTAACAAATTCAAGAGTTGAATATAAAAAGGCGATTTTTGTTTATTTATTAAAAATTCGAGAGTTTGATCAGGAAAGGTGTTAATTTCTGTTTATTTATCAACAAATTCAAGAGTTTGATCGGGAAAGGCTGTTTTTTATGTTTATTTATTAACAAATTTGAGAGCTACATCGGGAAAGGCGGTATTTATGTTTATTTTTCTAACAAGTTTAAGAGTTGGATCGGGGAAAGTGGTTTTTTCTGTTTATTTATTAACAAATTCAAGAGATGGATGCGAGGAAGAGCTTATTTTGTGTTAAATTAGAAGTAAATTCAAGGTTTGGATCGGGAAAGGTGGTTTTTTCATATTCATTTATCAACAAATTCAAGAGTTGGATCGAGGTAGTGGCTTATTTTGTGTAATTAGAAAAAAATCAAAGGTTGGATCGGGAAATAGATTTTTCCTGTTTAATTATTACCAAATTCAAAAATTGGATTGGAGGAAGGGCTTTTTTTGTGTTTAATTAGAAAGGAATTCAAGGGTTGGATCGGGAAAAGAGTTTTTTCTGTTTAGTTATTAACAAATTCAAGAATTGAATATAGGAAGGCGGTTTTT
>JAUMHM010000087.1:10875216-10898145 GCA_032362435.1 Melikaiella ostensackeni | reverse complement strand
CCCCCCCCCCCCCCCCCTGTGCCACGTTTTAGGCAAATCTGTGTAAAGAAAATAATTTTGGTCGCCATATTGGATCCGCCATTTTTAATTTGTAACTTTTGACGTCAAAATCGAAATTAGCGACCTCAAAAACGGAAAAACCCCTCCGTACCAAGTTTTATGGAAATCTATTTTTTTAAAAAATAATTTCGACAGTCATATTGGATTTGTCATTTAGAATTTGTAACTTTTGACGTCAAAGTCGAAATCAGCGACCTCAAAAACTCCCTTTTGCCAATTTTTAGGCAAATCTGTAAAAATTTTAAAATTTTGGCCGCCATATTGGATCTGTCATTTTGAATTTGTAACTTTTGACATACAAATAGAAATTAGCGACCTTAAGAACCCCCTTGTACCAAGTATAGGAGAATCTATGAAAAAAAAATATATTGTTGCCGTCACATTGGATCCGACATTTTTAATTTGTAACTTTTGACGTCAAAATCGAAATTATCGACCTCAAAAACCCTGTTATGCCAAGCTTCATACAATTCCGACTAAATCTTAAATTTTGACCAGTTTTCGGTGTCTCGCAGCCCACTGTGTCACACGCAGTAAACGGCATGCAAAAATCGAATCGAATGCGTACGCGCATATCACCGGTTCGGCTCTAACTGATCAGGCCTTGATCCTCCATTAAGGGGTTTGCGCGTCCGTTTGTTCTGGAGCGATGGGAACGAAAACAGTACTACATAAATTGATTTTTATAGTCGCCTCTATCTAGATCGTGTCACGGGATTTATGAAGAACATCCTGCCAGAAAATGTAAAAACGGCAATTCTTCAAGAAAATTCTCATTTTCTTCCAACATAAAAATTCAGCAGCATATAAATTGAATCAAGATAACTACATAATAAAGGAGAAAAGATAAAATTACTATACCGTCAAATTTGTTTGGCCTTAAATTTATAAGAGAGGTTACACATTATAAGCAACAATTTATCTGGACTCAAGTCAAGTTCATCTGAGTTTATGAAAACGTATGATTAAATTCTGAAATTCAGGTATTGACGTCATGAGGATTGATGAGCTATTTAACGACACTCTATTAATAACGACAAAAACAAATAATATATCTTCTAGAATACTGTACTAGTCCTTCCCATCGCTAAAAATATTTTACTTTATCTTAATTATGACCTTCTGAGTGAATTTATATTATGGGCGGAATTGATTCTATGGGCATAAACTTTACATAGTTAACTCTAAACATCAAAACCTTAGAAGTTTTTATTTTTATTTTTATTGTTCAGAATTTAATTCCGGCACTCTTTTCAGGGCATAAAAAAAATAATTTTAATTTTGTGTAGAGACTTTAAAGGTATGCATCAACAATTTGTTATTAAATTATCTTGTGTACAGAGTTTAGTTAAAGCAACATTTCATGTATAACTTTCGTATTCGAAAGAAGTAAAAAATTGCCGTTTGTTTGATTTTTGAATTTGAAAATTCATATAATTTTTCTTATGGGACAAAAAATATGGCGAATTTTTGTACACTGTTAAAAATTTCTGTTGTAATTTTACAATAAATGTATTGGAAGTTTATTAGTAAAACGTAATGTAATTTTACAATACATGTTCTTTATACCGAATTATGAGAAAAATGTTCACACTTCAAAGGCGTTTCAAAATCGTAAATTTGACATTTTAAAACAACTTTCATGGTTGAAAATGTCATTTTCCCCACGAAAATTTGTTTTTCATAATAACAAAATAAGGGCATGCTTCTTTGATTAAAACTGAAGAAATTTTGAGTTCAACATTTTAAATGTTTAAAAAGTACTATTAACTAAATTTAGAAAAAAAACATGTTTTCTGCACATTTTGAAAGTTGTAACTATAGCATAATTTTTTTGTATTTATAATTTTTTATAGATGTTTACTATCAAGAATTCGTCATAATCACTCCGCCCTAGGGTAGAGTTTATTTATGTAAAATCAATACCACCCCCGTTCATTATATACCTTAGAAGTTATAATGAAATAAAATTTTCGAACCTACAAATATAGATTCATGCAATAACAATAACATACTATGATGACGATATTCTAAATATAAAAAAGAATGTTATAAAAAGATAAATTCTTGTAATAAAAATTCGTTAGTAGTTTTATATTTAATTAAATTAGTAGATTAAATTTACTTATGCACATGTGTACTCTTATTCAAATTCTATGCACAGTAGAATATGATTAAAGTTAATTAAATAATTTCTTTCCCAACGAAGAAGGTACTTTTCTTCCAAGTGCAAATAAGAAAGTAATACCAGTAAAAATATATTTTACTTTCATTATGAAAACAAAGTATTATTTCAGGGCTCATTTCCAGTATCAAAATAAGACTCATAAAAAAAACAGTCTCGAGTGGTACTAAAATGAGATCACTGGTGGGAACTGAGTCACTTGTTTTATATTGAAAATGACAGAATGAAATTATCCTATTCAAAAAAAGGACACGCAAAAAATGGTACCATAAAAAAGGAGATATCTAGTTTTTCCACTGTTGAACGTAAAAATTATTATTTTAAATTTCAAATAGATGACCGAAATATTGATAGTATATCTAAAACTTTATACATTTTATTTCTGTCTAATACCTATTATATTACTTAATTTATGGAATCACGTTAATAATTATCTACTTATTAATTAACTACGAGTACACGCTGTATCCCTTTATTAATTGAGTACACTTTTCCTCTATTTACGATTTTCCTATGAATAGAAGCAGCCTCGTTACTCCTACACAAATTAAGTTGAAAACAATTTTTAAAGCCGCGCACTATTATTTATAGCTTCATGAACTTTCCGAAAACTGCGCGCAAACGACCGAAATAAGATATTAAAAAAAAACTTCTTTTTCCATGAAAAGACTTTTGACTTAATGAGTATATTATTGAATCGGAAACTGTATTGGGTCGATAAATAAAAATGAACTCCCAGGTCAGTGCAACCTGTATCAGAACTAACTTGGTCGCGAATCGAAGCTGGACTGTCGGCAAAGTGTGTGGACAGTAATATCTCTGACTTTGGCACAGAAAGAAGTCTTGTCTATTTTAACGGGTCAAAAAAAGAAGGAGAATGCTTTTCTGCAAAGAAAAAAAATCATATGATATAAAACTGTGTAAATTCAGTCTCTTTCTAGGGTTTCATTTTTTGTTTGTAATTTATATGAACAGGACAAAAATGGTACATTGGAAGGGGAATAATATAAAGAGAGGGAGAAGATGTTCTTGCGAATCGCGGAGTTCTTCACATTGTCTATGTTGCTTCTCATCATATAAAACTCCATCATGGAAAAATACAAATAAGTGTATTAGAGTGGCCGTTTTAATCGTGGAAAAAAATTTCTGTAATTTCCTAGTTTTTTCTAGGTTTACAAAAAATTGTCATGGTCATTGACATTTAAAAAATCGAAGCTTTAAAGCTTCAAATATTTTTATTTGAAGTTATCAAAACTGAACTGAAAATTAAAGCACTTAAAGTGGAACTCTTTCAAAAAATGCAAAAGATTTCACAACGATTAAAAAAATTTCACAAAAATTTTCAAAGATTTCGAAAGAATTTCAAGGATTTCAAAATATTTCAGAAGATTTCAAAGATTTCGCAAATATTTTGAAGGTTTCAGAAAGATTTCAATAAATTCCAAAAGATTTAACAAAGTTTGTAATTATTTCACAAAGATTACAATGATTCCTAAAAATTTCAACTTTCTAAAATCTTTCAGACGATTTCATAGACTTCCTAAAGATTTTAAGGATTTCACAAAGATTTCAATACATTTTAAAGATTTCAAAATATTTCAGGAGATTTCAAAAATTTCGCAAAGACTTTAAACATGTCAGAAAGATTTCAATAGGGATAACAAAGAGTTAACAAAGTTTTTTAATATTTCACAAAGATTTCAATGATTTCATAAAGATCTCAAAAAGTTCACAAAGATTTCAAAGATTTCGCAAAGATTTTAAAGCTTTCAGAATGATTTCGAAAGATTTAACAAAGTTTTTAAATATTTCATAAAGATTCCAATGATTCCAAAATATTTCAAAAATTTGAAAGTATTTCAGAAGATTTCGCAAAGATTTTGCAAAAATTTTAAACCTTTCTGAAAGATTCCCAAGATTCAAAAGATTTAACAAAGTTTTTAAATATTTCGCAAAGATTTCAATTATTCCAAAATATGTAAACTTTCCAAAATCTTTCTGAAGATTTCAGGAAATTTTCAAAAGAGTTAAAAAAGTTTTTAAATATTTCACTGAGACTTTAATGATCACATAAAGGTTTCAAAAATTTCACATAGATTGCAAAGATTTCAAAAAATTACGGAAGATTCTAAAAGATTTCAAAAATTCAAGAAAGATTTTAAATATTTCAAAAGATTTCTGGTTAAAAATATAAATCCACGTTATCATTTTCAATGCTCTAAAATGAAGAATAAATGTATAAATTTGTAAATGTTCAAAATTATATCTTAAGTAATTTTAAGTTAGAAACATTAAAAATTGGCCGATATTTCTGACTTAACACTTTTTAAGTTATAAGTTAAATTGTTTTAATTTTAAGTCGTTTAAAATTATTAATTGTCCTTTTTTAAATTAAAAAATTTCGAATTAAATGGGTTAAAAATAAAATATTTTAGACTCAAACAATATTTGAATACGATTTAAAATTTAATAAAAGCATTTAATTATGAATCTATTAATCTAAAATTATTTGAAAATTGAAAAGAGATTATAAAGTTTCAATCGGACGTTTACATTTCTTTAACTACTAAGGCTTTCGGATTGAAACAGTTCAATTTTCATCGTCAAACCCTGTAAATTGTTTAATTTTAAACAGATTCAGAATCGTCTTGTAAAATAATTAATTAATTTATATTTACAGATAATCAACTTAAAAACGTTTTTTATCAAAAAATTTCAATTTCAAACGCTTTTAATTTTTAATTGTTCAAGTCTTGAAAACTGCATTTTGAAAATCATTGAATTTAAAATAAACGCTCAAAAATGAAGACCTAAAATGGAAAATTAAAGTAAAAGATAGATTTTTCTCCTAAAAATTGGTAAAACTCCCGCTCAACAAATAAATTCACTGTCATTTCCTGGTTTTTCCCGGTCTCCAAAAATTCTCGGTCACTTACCGGTTTCCCGGTCCAGCGGCCACCCTGAATGTTGTTTTGAAATATTGATTTAGAAATTAAAACTGGATCAAAATTTTCCCCAGTCGTGTGATTTTGAGATTTCAACTCGGAAATTGGGAAGTTCACAACTGTGAACGGGATGGTTTTTATTTGATGACTCCAAACAGTTAGTAGAACAATTGATTCAATAAAATTTCTAAATTCATAAGAATGCAGCCAACCTTGATGAAATATTTCTGTGCAGACGCAAGCTTCTTCGTTTCGTATTAAATTACACGAGCGTTAATTAGTCTTTCGTGTAATAAATTGTCTGTATATTCGTCCCACTGAGCAGACGTCACTTACAGAAGACCCGCAAGTTTATTCATAACCGTTACACATTATGACTCCTCTTAATTTTCTGTGATGAAAATAGTGTTATACAAATTTCAAATGGAAGTGGAGATTCTTCTTTTTTCTTTATTTTTTTTTAATATTCTAATTGAAACCAGTTTTGGCTATTAAAATAACTTTTACTTCCTCAAAGAGGAAGATTTGTAATGGTAACAATTTCGAAATTTCTTAAATTCGTTTAATTAAACTTTCCTCATTTCAAAAATGTCTAATACAATATTCTAAGCAATTGTCCGGTGTGTGTGTGTGTGTGTGTGTGTGTGTGTGTGTGTGTGTGTGTGTGTGTGTGTGTGTGTCAGAATTTCTTGTGTACACGATAACTTGAAGACGATTGCAGATAAATTAATGAAATTTGAAGGGCTTATTTTCACAACTAATATCTCAAAACTGACCGAAAGATTTCTAAAAATAATTATTACAATTTATTTTTAGTACTTTATAACATTTTAAAAATGGGTTTTTCATAGTAAAACTTCTTTCATTAACATAATTCGAAGTTAATGCAAGAATATGAAAGATTCCTTGCCTTGAGACGGATCGATTGGCCTATAATATTATCAAATTTTATTGAAGAGTAAGGAAGCTATGGACATTTATAATATTTAAAAAAATTCGTTTACAGTAAAACTTTTTTTATTAATATAATTCAAAGTGGATGTGAGGATGAAAACGAATCCTTGATTCTAAACGAATCGATTGACCTAAAATTTTAATACACTTTATTCAAGAGTAAGGAAATTATGCTAATTTATAATAGTTGAAAAATTTATTTTTTTTACAGTAACAATGTTTTCATCAACATAATTTCAAGTTGATGCAAGAATAGAAAATACTTTTGGATTTGAGACAAAGTGATTGAACTATATTTTCAACTAATTATACATATAATATAACAAAAAAATGCATAATAATTTTAAAGAGATGCATAATACATTTTTGAATGTTCCAAAACAAATCATACATTTTTTAATAAAATAATTCTGATAGAAATGTTCTGATAGAGATTGTGCTAGTATACTGATATTTACAAACTTTTTTATACCTGAAAGTAATAATCTAATTAATACCTATTCACTTATAAAATATGAACTGTCTACCGTTACGGAATTTTCTGTACGACTAGCCCACTTCCCGCTCGATCAGGGCTAGTGTTACGGGAAATTTCTTTTATTTAAAATGGTAATTTTTCGAGATGAAAAAGGAAAGGGGGTACTTCTATCACAATTTACCCCCTTTCCAGCTCGAAAAATTATCAATAATTGCTACTTTTGGCAATTTCATAACTATTTTTTCGAATTGATTTTGGAAATACATATCATTTGCGCATATTCTCGCAGTTATATCCGTAATCAGCACCTCAAAATATATTAGTATACGGGATTTCACAGAACGAGAATAGAATTAGTTGAACGTGATTTTTACAGATTTTTAATTTTTTGGATTTTTCTGGAGGAAATATGAAACTTTTTTGATATCCCTAGACTGATATTTTACTTTAGAACTACGAGGGTTGTCCAGAAAGTAAGAGTACCGTTGCCATCTTGGGCTGTGGAAATTTTTTTCACTATGTTTGGCAACACCTTGTGGTAGAGGGGGTTCTCTTGAGCACAACGAGCATAGAGAGACCTCGGTAGTACAAAAACTAACCCCGTGGTGTCAGTTTACGTGAAACATGTCAATAAGAAATCCCGCCAAGTGCTCAGTGCGCAGTGTCATCCAGTTCCTTCAAGCAAAAGGAAAAACACCTACTGAAATTTTGCAACGAATCCAAGCTGTTTATGGTGAAGGTGTTATGAATCAAATGAACGTTTTTAAGTGGTGTCGGGAATTTAAAGAAGGCAGAACAAATGTTCATGACCAGTTCCCCATTCGCCAAAAAATTCAAAACTTCAATTTCGAGCAAAAAAATCATGGCTTCTTTGTTTTAGGACCGAAAAGGGATCATTCTGATCGAATTTCTGCCTCAGGGGGAGACCATCAACGCAGAAATATACTGTGAGTCCCTAAAAAAGCTCAAGAGGGCGATTCAAAACAAGCGGAGGAGAATGTTGACGAAGGGAGTGTGCTTGTTACATGACAACGCTCGTCCGCACACAGCCTTGGCCACCAAGGCACTTTTGGATTCATTAGGTTGGGATATTTTGAACCATCCCGCTTACTTCCCTGACTTGGCGCCTTCAGACTACCACCTGTTCACCTACCTGAAGACTCACATGGGTGGAAAAAAATTTTCCACCGACGAGGAGATGAAAACAGAGGTCCTGAAGTGGGGGTAGGAGGTGGCAGGAAACTTCTTCGAGGAGAGCATAAAAAAACTTGTGCCACGGCTCACTACTTGCATAGAACGGGAAGGCGACTACGTGGAAAAATAGTTGACATGTATACGAAGAAAACCCTGTAATTTTTTTTTAAATACATTTTTTTTAAATTAGAAAAATCGAGTAATCTTACTTTCTGGACATCGATCGTACCATTAAGCCAAACCCCTTCCGGGGTAAGCATAACTCGTTCGGTTCTAGCCTCGTTGTACTACTAGGGATGAAGGAATTTATACGGTAAGTGTGAGTAAGAGATTTGTGGGAGGAGGGAGAAGGGATAGGTTTTATATCAATCTAGAAGTCATCGCGTCTTGTTCATTTGAACGACACACTCCGCTCACAACACCGCTCCGAAATGGATCGCTGATCAATCTCTCTAGCAATCACCTCAAGTGAAAAGCATGGCAAAGCTATTAAACTAATCCACTAAGATACTCTCTTCACGCGGGCCCATTAGTATCCGAAATCTTTCGTTTCAGGCATCACTGTTCTTCTTATAAACAATTGTTCTCCATACATCCCTATCCTTATGTTCATCTTTTGCTTCCGTTACATGCATACATTGTTTCATGCACGGTCTTGTGTTTCTACGACTTCTAATATCCCTTCGCTTCAGAGTTTCATTCACACATTTCAACCATTCTTTCTTTGGTCTACCTCTGGGTACGGTACTATTCACCTCACCTAAATACACCTGTTTCGTTAATCGTTCTTCATTTATTCTCTCAACATGACTAAACCATCTCAGCAAATTTCTTTTGCTCTTGTCAAACAATGTTTTTTCTATACCACATTCTTTGAGAACCCACTCCTCATCGACGTTGTCCATTAGCGTTTCACCGCACATACCTGTATTCCGCAGGAATTGCATGCCAACCGCGTTCACTTTACTCCAATCATTTTTTTGATACGGCCAGCTCTCGCTACCGTGAATACAGTAGATGCAAGCACAGAATTATATATCGCAATATTAGTTTCATGTGGTACATTTTCAATTATAGCAATGGCTTGTACACTGCCGATAATCTTTCTATCCTCATTAATACTTTTGGAACTCTCAGCATCTATCTTTCCGTCAGCAGTAAATAAACTTCCAAGATACACAAAATCGTCAACTTGTTCTATCCTCTCTTCCTTTAAGGCAATGTCAAGAGAGACATTCTTAGACATTTGTCCATGTATATGTGGAACGTTCAGGAGGACATATCGCAGCCTTGCCTTACGCCTTGCTTAGTGTCAAACCAATCGCTCAGTTGACCATTTACTCTTAAACTCGCTTTACTACCATTATATTTTGTTTTTATTGCTTTAAGAAGCCAACAATTCACTCCATACTCCTTTAGGACATCCTAAAGTTTAGTTCTATCCACCTTATCGAAAGCTTTTTCCAGATCAACAAATTCACGCAACAATTTTTTGTTTATTCTTGAAGTTTTTTCTATGATTTGTCTCAAGCTAATTATCTGATCCGCACATGATCTCTCTGGTATAAATTCGGATTGGACTTGCCAGATCCTTTCTTCAGTTTTTCCCAGGACCCTAGGGTTGAAACATTTAATGTTTTAGCCCGAAGGTTGGAACACCTCGTTTCGCACCGCTCCACAGGTACTGGAAATCTGATTTTCAATAGAAGCGTTGTGAAAAAGTATTTTTTAAAATGTTTTGTCCACGGTACTTAGTGGGCTAATCGTGCGCTCTATAATTAGTACAGTTACCTTTATCATCCTATCTCTTGTAGAGTGGAACGATAATGGCCTTTCTCCACTCATTTGGAGCTCCACCGTTCTCAGTACACATATTCATAAATTTCCTCAGCTACACATTGCTCAGCTTTACCGTTCTTTAGTTTCTTAATTAAGATTCTTCTTCTAAAATCTATTCTCTTTTATATATATACACACACATCATTAGTTCAGCTTTTCACGATATACTATTTGTACCTCTGGCTTCTGTAGATTCTTTATTTTGACTCGCGTCTGCTTCGACTTAATATTAATTCTTCTTCGCCTCCGTCCTTGACCTAGATTAATTTTTGAAACTACGAGAAAGTGATACGTTCCACATTTAGAGCCTCTCATAACCCTTCTATCTCTTACTAGCCCTCTCAGACTCTCATCCGCTACAACTAAGTCAATTATACTATGGCTTTCGTCTCTGCACCAAGTATACATTTTATGCCTGGACTAAGTATTTCTAATAAACAAGCCTTTTTATAAATATAGGCTAATCAATTTATCCCCGTTACCGTTCGTTTTTGAGTCTCCGAAATGACCAAGTACCTTGTTGGTACCTTCGCGTTGCACTCCAGCCCAGTCATTCATATCTCCGAGTAAAATGATTCTTTCACCAGAATCACAAGTACCTATAATATCATTCAACGAGTCCCAGAAGTTATTTTTTACATCCTCACTGTCACCGTCAATTGAAGCATAGCATGCTGTATATAATCTAAGAGATACACATTTATTCTTTTTGACATGCTGTTTTACTCTCTCATTCCTAATCAGACCGACTCCCTGGCTACCATGTGATTTATTACTGTCTCTGACCAAAGTTCAAGCCCATTCTCTATCTTCCTTATCTCACATCCCCTTTTCTCTGTTTCCGGTATACATAAAATATCTTGCTTCTTTACTCGCATTGTATCCCGCAATTCCTTTTCCTTCAGATTATTCACATTATCAGCATTCTAAATACCCAGTCATGAAACGTCATGAGGTGGATGTTCATTCCTAACGTCTGTCCCCCCGAACTTCGGTCATGCAAAGGAAAATGTGGAAGCGAAGCCAGAACGAAGGTAGTCGTAATCGATTGTGTTGTATACTGAGGAGGGCACCAGCCACCTGCAGTTTGGTCCTAACGAAGGGCGCATACCGTTTATTACTTTAAATTGTAAAAAGAATTATTATCAACTATGCATAAAACTGAATATGCTTTGAAACTTCCATAAATTTCCATCATCCTTCGAAAGTTTCCCACATTTCCGAAAGCTGCCAGCATCTTCATAAATTTAACGTTTTCTATCCATTTTCTAAAATGTCCGCAATTTCACCTAATTTTTCATACTTTCAGAAATTTCCAAAAATTACCATACATTTCTCAAATTATCAAAAATTTTCCGAAATTTTCCACAAGTTTTTATATATTTCCCCACCTTTTCAATTTCCGAAAACCAGAACACTCAATAAAATGATTCATTAATCGCACGAAATATGTCCAAATTACTACTGGCGCTCGGAAAAATAAAAGAATTTCTAACTGTACTATCCTTGTCGACCGTCCCTGATAAAAATTTCTTTTGAACTGGCCAAGAGGCACATGTTTATATTTGAAGACGAATGCCCCGATAAAACTCCTAGATGATTTAACAAAATATCAAATTGACTTATGATAAACTATCAAGCTCGGCGACAGAAGAAAATCGCAAAATAAAAACATACGAAAAGTGAGCTTAAGCGTAGGAGCTTTAATGTGGACAGACAGACCATAGTACTTTATTACAGTTAATTAAGATTTAGATTATTATCTTCATTTACACGTTGACTTTTTAAGTTCCCAGGCACTTTTACATAATTTCTCTCAAGTTTTCGCTTCAATTCATTTTCAAGGAACATAGAAATAATGAAGGTATATTTTTCTTTTTAAAATAAAATTGTATGGATAATTTGTAGGAAAGATTATGATGAGGGATGAAAGAGCTTAGATTGCAAATTGCAAGTTTTAGAATAGAAAAGTGCATGGTTCAGAAAAGTATTGGGTGTTGTGTTATCGCTATGGGAGAGTTCCGAGTAGTAGTACGCTTAGCATGATATTGATCGACGTACTCTCCCGCTGCCGCTTTCACCCTCGCCTCTCGCGCCCTCTTCCACCCCTAGTCCGCCCCACTTCGCTCGTCTTTCTCCTGTTTCTTGCCCCTTCACGCTCATCCCAGAATCTCCTCATCCGACCCCCGCATATCATACGCCGACACGGTTTGCTTATGCTTACTTCCGCGTGCCACGACACCCCGAGAACATTCCTTGCCACTGATTGGCTTCAGAAATCTTACACAGTATTTCTTAAAGATCTAAATGAAATTTCCTTTCTTATGCAAATTTTTTGTGTACTAAGAAAGAACACCCAAAAAGTTCACAAATCAAAAATAGACTTCGAAACCTCTCACTTTTACGGCTCATTCAAGACAAATGTACAAAAACTATACAAGAAAAAGAAAAAAGAGGAAGAAAAAGACAGAGTCAACCAAACCAACTTCTCACTCTTTCTTTTCTCCGCCTTTTTATTCTACTGGGAACCGAATATGTTTCGAAGTCGTCTCATCAGGGGTAATTTATAGGAAAACAACAGGTTCAGATAATGAAAACATTATTAGATTAGAAAACCATTATCACCTGAAAATAAAATAGAAATGATTCACAGCAAATTGTTATTTTGTTATATATTTCATTCCTTGATTGAAAATGATTTTCACATAGGTAAACATTCTAAATAAAAAATAGAGTCAGTTATTTAATTCTTCAATTGAAAATAGATTTGCACATAGGTAAAATTCTGAGTAAAACTACTTTGTAAGAACAGGGAATTATTTCAGGGCTAATTTCAGGTATTAAAATAAGACTCAGGAAAAAACAATCTCGAGTGGTACTAAAGAGAGATCACTGGTGGGATCTCAGAGTCATTTGTTTCACATTGAGAATAACAGAATGGAGTTAACCTATTCAAAAACAGGACACGCAAAATATGATACCATGTGAAAGAGATCTCTAGTTTTTACAATGTACAGTCAATGTATTCAATAATTGAGTCCATCCCAAATTTTGCTGTATCTCGAAAGATCTCTTTCTAAATTAATAGCTTTGTTACCTTCTCTCTTTATAAATTAGCATTTCCATGAACTTTCTCTCTCTCTCTCTCTCTGGATTTTTTTCATGACAATAAATTTTAACATCATCCCAATTGGAGTTATGACCATGTGTGAGTCTATGTTTTGTCAGGATCGAATAATATCTTGCACTTTTATCAAAATTACTTTTATGTTCCTTTTTTCTTGTCTTAAGTGACTTTCTTGTTTGCCCTATACAAACAGCATCACGTTGTCTACATTTAAATTTGTAAATCACACGTTGTTTATCAAGTTTCTCTTATTTATCTTTACCCAATTTAATAATCAAATTACTTTTCAATGGAACTCTATATGTATATCGTATGTAAGCCCAATTTTCCTAACATTGATTTCAAGATACTTGAGATTTTTCCAAAATAAGTTGAGACAACCGTATTGAATCTATTGTTATCCTGTATATTGTTTTTGTTCTGATTATTGCTTTTACTATTAATTTGAACGATTCTGTTATGCATAAGTTTGCCAATAAAGGCAATCAGATAATGGTTGAGAAAAAGAATCTCTTTGCACAATTCAATATTCTTTTCATGGAATTTTGGATTAGATAATTTAAGAGCTATATCAATCAAGTTCTTTATACCTGTAACTCCTATTTTGTTTTCAATGGAATGATTAGAATGAGAATTTAGTGTCCTTCCTGGACAAATTGTTTTTCTGTGCCTGTGGATGTATACTACAAAAAACATTAAGTAGGGTATCTACATTTTGTGCATGTAAAGAAAGTACAGAATTATCAACATATCTTGCATGAAAGTCCAACTCAAAATTAATTTGATCAAAGACTTTATTTTTCATATCTCTCATCACAACTCCATCGAAAACGAAATAGGAGCTGTGAAGAATTTTATTGGTAGAGCTCTTAAATTACCTCATCCAAAATTCCATGAAAAGAATATTGAGTTATGCATATTCTTTTTCTCAACCATAATCCGATTGCCTTTATTGACAAACATATGCATTACAGAATTGTTCAAATTGAGAGTAAAAGCAATAATCAGAACAAAAAGAATATACAGCATTACAATAGATTCAATACGGTTGTCTTACTTTATTTTGGAAAAATCTCAGGAATCTTGAAATCAATATTAGGAAAATTGGGCTTACATATGATATATAGAGTTCCATTCAGAAGTAATTTTATTGTAAAATTGGGTAAAGATGAATTCGAGAAACTTGATAAACAATGTGTGATTTACAAAGTTAAATGTGGACAACGTGATGCTGTTTGTATAGGGCAAACAAGGAGGTCACTTAGAACAAAAAAAGAGAAACATAGAAATAATTTTCATAGATGTGCAAGATATTATTCGGTCATTACAAAACGTAGACTCACATATGGTCATGACATTTATTGGGATGATGTCCCGGTTAATCAAATAAATTGTTCTCATTTTTAAAATTAAGTGACTATGTAGACATAGCCTCCTTAGAACTTCTTCGAGTTTGAAGAATACATTCTCATCACGACATTCGCGCTTTGCGTTTGACATTGCTTGAGTTTAGTTTAAATTTTAGAAAATCGACATTTTACATTATATTTTATACGCAGCTGAAATGATAGTCTGGGAGTAAAATATAAATATGAAAAATACACAAAATAGTAAGACTTTGTTTCTTTAAAGTATTAAACTGATAATAGTTCATGGCACTCGCTGGTAAGAAACGAACCCTATTCACCTGGTCCATTCTGATTTTCAGCGATTTTTTACCAATAAATTTCCATTTTGTTCATTCTGTTAGTTTTCGTTTAAGAAAGCTATTACAAGTAATGAAAAACGGTCGAAGACAATTTTGTAGAACTTTCTAAAACTACATAATAATTTTGATCTCCTGACCATTTATCGTGTCTTTCCTAGTTTTGTGGGAAAGTTGAATTTTTAGTTTTCTTATTTTCATTTTTCATGGCTGAAACCATACATATTAGCGGTAGAAGGCTAGCTAACGAACTTTACCTGTCTTTTTGGACCATAAAACAATGTCTCGAAACGTTGAGGATTGATGAAAACTGGATAGGTCGAAATTCACATCAATCTGGTACCTTCCATCATAAATGATGAGAATGTAAATATATTCAAAATATAATTAAACTTTTAATTTTCGAACAAATGCTTTCAAAATAAACAATGCTAGTGGATATAAAAGAAATTTCTGCGTCTTATGAATATAATTATTTTATAATTAGGCCTTTAAAATTTCATTAGTTTTGACAATTAAAAATTTTTCAAAATGAAAATTTCTATCTCAATCGATTTGAAACTACAAAGTTTTTAATAAGAAGAGGTTGACTAATCAAGATGTAAGATGCCTAATACGTTTGTAACCATTTACTTTCAGAGACCTATTAAAAATTTCCACTCTTTCAAAAATTCCATCACTTTTCTAGATTTTCCAAACCTTTTTTAAAATTTCAAAACTTGTCAATGTTTTCTAGGGTCTGTAGTAACTCGAATCTCACGTCCGTAGGACTACTGGCCCTGAAAATCACTTTCTGATATCAAAATGGAACATTCGAATTCGGGACCATACTTCAAATATATTTTGGTGGTTAGAAGATTATTTTTTCTTTTTATCTGATAAAATCGAGAGACATTCCAGAATAACTTCTGCTATAAGGAATACATAAATAAGTTTGAACTATCAATAGTATTAAAACATTCGTGTTATCATATGAAATTTTAAAACATCTGTATTCAAAAGTGACTTATAATAATAAAAAATTGAAGGCACTGACTAGTGTTATGAAATTTCCCATAAGACTAACCCGGTCAAGTATGGCGCTAGGGTTAGAGTTACGGAAATTTCCGTAACTTTAGCCCTGAACGAGCTGGAAAGGGGTTGGTCTTACGGAAAAGTCCGTAAGGGTAGACAGTTCGGATATTAAAACATGCCTGTAGAATTCACCTTTTTATTACTCAATCAAAATTTTTACTCGCAGCGACAATTTTCATAATTTACCCTATAATATAAACAAACTGAAACAAAGTGACTATTGACGCAAGCATTATGAGAATTGAATGTCATGCTGGCAGAAGACAAATTTAAAGAAAAAGACACGCGGTAAGCGAGCTCAAACGTAAGAGTTCGAATGTGGACAGGTGGTAATTGTACTTTAATACTATCAATAATAATTAATAATAATAAATAATAATAATTAATAATTGTGACAACAAAATGTTTTATTTATTTTTTCATTGAAATAGAAATTCTAGCTGCATGAAAACGAATCTGAATTAATACCTCTGAAAAAGGTGACCAAATGTAAAAGAAATCCCAAGTTATATATATAAAATATCAGAGGACCGATTCTCTGTAATATTTTTATACACAATGTTATTTTTAAATTCGCCAAAACGAGGACAAAGTAAATGGGTGGAGGAATGTCGTGTAATACGAATCATAAAATGGTACACTAAGCGGATAAAATGAAACGCATGGTCGGTTTTTTTTAACAACTATGGTATCAGGTGAAGGTAAATTATGGAAAAAATGTTCAGATAGTCTTTATTTAATTTATAAATCGTTTTAGGAAACCTTTTTTTACATTAAATATCAGTATTGTTCATAAACTGAATTTCGAGAGTAGATAAAATGTATGTATACAATTATTTAAAAAATAGAACAAATATAAGAATTAATTAATTTCACGTTTGTATAGTATCGTTTCTCTCCAAATCGATAAATTTTTTTGTTCAACAAATATTAAAAAAAGGCTATGTATAAGTTGACCGAAATTTCGTGAGCGTAGAACCAATATTTTCGGTGTGCCTAGACACTTCCTTGAAAAAAATGTGTATTAAAAATAAGAGTTAAACTCTTTTGTCTTGTATCGCACGTGTATACAGTTATTTGTTTTTTCGTTTAAAATACAGGAGATTTCATTCAAAAAGTATTGAAATTTTAGATTGGTTTTTATTCTTAATTTACCAAATTGAATTTTTTAAAGTTCCGGAGTTTTTTTGCGAGTTTCTCTACAGTGACATCTTCCTATCGTAAAATTTTACTCATTTTCACAATTGATAATCAAATACCAATTTCATATTTTCAAAGTGCTTTTAAATATTCAAGTTTGAAAGCATTGAATATTGAAGATAATTAGATTTCCGCTCTTTGCCATTTTCATTTTCAAGTATTTAAAATGTAAACTATTTGAACGCTTTCAAATTTCATATGCGGTACAATTTTGAGCGCCATTAATTTTAAAGTTAATTAATCATGAACCTTTTTCTGAACGTTTATATGAACGAAATAAAAGAATTTCATCCGATTTTTTTCGCCAAAATCATTTAAAAGGATAAAAAATTATATTCTGGTGAAAAAATTACGAACCTTCAAGTTTTAGGGGATTAGCTACCCTTACAGATTACCTATGATTCAGACATACACAAGACAAGTTAGAATTTCGAAATTTGCCAATTAAAAAACGTCAAAAATCTTTTTTTTTATGCCCCGAATCGTAGGTTAGGTGAGACATTTCGACAACTCACCTAAGAGTCTCCCTTATTATATGCACACCTAAAATGTTGAAAATGGCAAGTTAGAATTTGGATATTTGCCAATTAAAAAACGTCGAAAACCTTTTTTTTTCATGTCTCGAATCATAGGCTGAATGAGACATTTTGGCAACACCCCTAAGAGCCACCCTCATTATGTACACCTAGAATGTTAAAAATTGCAAGCTAGAATTTCGATATTCAGCAATTGAAAAACCTGAAAAAACTTCTTTATTTTGCCTCAAATTATAGGCCTGGTGAGACACTTCGACAACCCCTAAAAACCACCCTTATTTTATGCACACCTAAAATGTTGAAAATGAAAAGTTAGAATTTCGATATATATTTGGCAATTATAAACGTCAAAAATCTTCTTTTTTTATTCTCCGTATTATAGGTTGGGTGAGACATTTCGGCATCAGTCCTAAAAACTGTCCTTTTATATGCACACCTAGAGTGTTGAAAATAGCAAGTTGGAAATTCCAGATTTGCTAATTAAAGGACGGGAAAAATCCCCTTTTTGTAAAATTTTTTAATTGGCTAACTTCGATATTCTAACTTGCTACTTTTTACATCTTAGGTGTGTATACACAATGGGTGATTTTTAAGGGTGCTGCTGGAATGTCTCATTTGGCCTTTAATTCGGGGCGTGAAAGAAGAAGATTTTCGACATTTTTGGATTAGCAAATTTCGAAATTCTAACTTGCCATTTTCAACATTTTATGTGCGCATATAATAAGGATGGCTTTTAGGGGTGATGCGGAAATTTTTCACCCAATCTATAATTCGGAACATGAAGAAAGCAGATTTTGGACGTTTTTTAATTGGTAAATATCGAAATTCCAACATGCCATTCGTGACATTATATGTGTGCATATAATAAGGGTGTCTTCTAGGGATGATGTCAAAATGTTTCACCCGGCCTAAAATCAGGGTATAAAAAAAAGGATTTTGATGTTTTTTAATTGGCGAATTTCGGAATTCTAACCTGTCTTTTGCATGTCTGAATAAAGGGAGATGTGTAAGGATGATATCTCTAAAAAAAATTTCAATCGCAAATATGTTTTGACGTAATATTTTTTTTGTCCTGCTAAATGATTTAAGCGACGAAAAATCCGAATTTTTGTTCAATTTTGTTCAGGTAAAGTTTAGGAAATTGGAATTGATCGCAGTTCATTGGAATTCATTGATATTCGTTGGAACTTTGCAACTTTCGGTACATGAAACTTGATTTTATTTGGAGCTTTTAAAACACTTTCTGCCCAACGTAAAATAAAAAGCACTCTATATTTTCAAATTATTCTGCACAATATATGTTCGACTTAGAATTTTGTATAGGAAACGTCCTTCCGTAGAGTTATTTGTGAATTCGATCATTCCCTTTTCAAAGTGAAAATCTTTCTATTCAATTGCTGTGAATTATGTTGGGCAACAGTGTGAGTAACAGAAAACATAGCGTGTGAAAGATTTGAACATGTGTATGTATATGTACTTGTTGTACGTGTATGAGAGGTATAGGGAGGCTGAAAAGTGAAGTACGGACCCAAAGTACACGTAGAGAAACTCTCTCCTTCTGCTATTGGAAAATTGAACTCAATTTGCCATTTATCGACTTTGCGATTCACAATAACTGAACCTGGTTGAATAGCTCCGAGAAATGATGTACCCACTGATTCCAGTTCTCTAAAATCCGATACACATACTCATGGCATAGCTACTTAGTACCCACCTACCTTATCGTTTCTCGATAAACCAACGGATGCGCTGCTGTTTATACCATGTATGCTTTGCACGCACGAAAAAGAGATTCAGGAAAATTATCTTCCGACCGAATCGATTTCCTGTTTCGATTTCATGTTTCGATTACACTCAAAGGAAATCTTCATTCTTCCATTCAGCTCACTTCCTCAAATTATACAATTTTATATGTTTAAAAGTTGATCTGGTAGAAGCTTCCGATATGGTGGATAGAAGTAAACTTTGGGAAGTCCTGAAGGAGTATGGAGTGAATGGTTGGCTTTTGAAAGCAATAAAAGCAATATATAATGGTAGTAAAGCGAGTGTAAGAGTAAATGGACAACTAAACGATTGGTTTTATATTAAGCAGGACGTTAGATAAGGTTGCGTTACGTTCTTCAGGTTGTTTAATATATTCATGGACGAATGGCTAAGAATGGCTCTCTTAGGCGAAGAAGGTGTTGATCTTGGGATAGTGAAAGTGCGTGGACTGGCGTTTGCAGGTGATAAGATTATTACGGCGGAATCAGTCGATAATTTGCAGAGAATGATGAGCAGATTGGATACCAGCATGAAGAGTATTTGTCCTGAATGGGAGTTAATAAAAATGCTTTTATTCGAAAGAAGGGGTGAGAAAACAGTATGCAACATTGCCTTAAACGAAGAAAGGATAGAACAAGTTGATAATTTCGTGTATCTTGGAAGTTGATTTACTGCTGACGAAAAGATAGATGCAGAGATTTCTAGGCGTATAAACGAGAGTAGAATGATAAAATGTAAAACGCTAATGACAAAGTGAGTAATGAATGGGTTTTCGAAGAATGTGTTGTAGAAGAAACATTGATTGACAAGAGTGAAAGAAATTTACTGAAATGGTTTGGTCATGCTGAGAGAATGGATGAAGGACGTTTAACGAAGCAAGTGTATTCATGTAAAGTGAGTGGCGCGTACCCAGAAGTAGGCCGAAGAACTCGTGAAAAGCTTTACTTAATGGATGAGGTTGGGGTTAAGAGTTTGGATCTTTTTATGGGTTTATTAATCAGTTTGAGTGTTTATGTGTGAATCGTGATGTATGATGGCTCTGTGAAGATCTTCACCTGGGGTGTTTGCTAGAGAGATTGATGAGCGACCCGCGTCGGAGCGGTGTCGTGGGACGAGTGTATCGTTTGAATGAACAACACGCTATGACTTCTAGGTCGATCTAAAATTTATCCCTTCTCCTACACATCCGTTACTTACCCTTATCACATAAATTCCTTGATCTCTGGTAATATAACGAGACTAGGACCGAACGAGTAACGCTTACCCCGGAAGGGATTTCGCTTAATAGGATAAAAAATAATAATAAATAATATATTTAAAAGTTCATTCTTATGAGAAAAGTATTGAGATATTATTAAAGTGCACGTAGAGATTATTTAAATAAATTATTGTCGGAGCATTGAATTTTAATTAAAAACATTCTCCATTTCATAACTAGTGCTACCTTATGAAATCATTTCCCTTTAGCTTTTCACTATAGTATTTTTTTATCGCTCGTTCATTAATTATAACGAGGACATGCAAACAAAAAGAGAACTGAGAGGCTAATTAATTTATTCATCGAAGCATACTTGCTTTTTTCTTTCGAGTTTCGTTGCTTTCAGTGGCTTCTTAATATTTCATCCGGGTTATGCAACCGAGATACAACCTACAAGTTTCCCTCAGGGATTTTTTTTTCTAAATACCGAAAGAACAAAGGCTCGTTGTAGGTGAAAGGAGAGGTTCACTGAGATCATTGCTTTGATGATTGGGAACCTAAAATAATATTATTCATTGGAATATTGATAAATAGGCTGCGCTTAGTCGTCCCGAAAAATTAGCGTAGCTGGAAAAGGGGATGGACCAGTTCTCCCAAAATTTCAGGACGACTAGCCAAACTTGTGAAAAACATTTAACTACTCATCCCGAATTTCATTACGACGAGACACGTCGTAATGAATATCCTTCATTTGTTTTTCATTTAGAATGATTTTATAAGTTTAGTAGTTTGGCTGACCAAACATCGCTTTTACTACTGATCTGTAGATATTTATACAATCATAATATTGGACGAATTTCATATGAAATTGGACAGACAGACCCTGGCATTGTCACCGAATTATTTGGGGCTGAAACATATTGTTCTCCAAGACAAAATATGGGACACCTATTTTTGTTCATTACCAAAAAATTTGTTTCACGAACTTAGGGCTACTTGTATATTTAGGTGAATTATGAAAGAATTAAGAAAATTTTCTTGAAAAAGTTAGATCTTGGGAACAAATAGACATAACTAAAGTATGTTTGCGACAGTTTGTAGTGCAATCTACACTCTTTCAAATTCCTCAAGAAAACTTGAGAAATTTTAAAAGTTACCAAAATGGTGATATTTTTCGAAGAAACTAAAAAGTGAATTTTTTCAGAAAGGACAACTTTGATTTTTTAATATTCATAGTAGCATGAGGGAGTTATCCTGTGAATTTCGTCCTCGCTGAGTTATTCCTTTGATATAGAAAAACCTACTTCCTTATAATATATAATAAATTTTTCAAAATTGGCGAGTAAAAAAAAGTCATATTGAGATCTCATTGGGATCCCGGATAAAGTCCCACCAAAGTACTGGGTATGAGACGAATCAGTATTCGAGTACCAACATTTTTAAACAATTTTAAAAATTCCAATCAGAGACAAAAAGACTTGCAATGTTCCACTTTATTTTTTCCGAAATTTTCATAAATGCTGATGGGATTTATGTACCAAAAAAAATTAAGTGGGACTTTCCTGGTACTTTTTTCATAAAAAGTCCTATTGAAACGGGACATATTTTAAACTTTTCTGGTACCTCAGTTCTATTTTAGTAGTACTTCTTATGGAACATAAATTCCATTAGCAAAAGTCATAATGTCATTAACTACCTTATACAAAATGTAAAAGATCTGATATTTCTAAAGTCTGTAACTGTATATTTTGTGGTTACATACGATTCTAGCTTCTTCAAGACATGAAACTTCGAATATTAAAAAAAAAGAATTTATATTTTGAAGAATATATTTTATACATATTATGAAAAAAAAGTTATTCATATGAAGAAATAGTTTAGCGAAGATGAAACGCACAAGATATCTCCCTCATATTACAGTAAATGTAAAAAAATAAAGGTGGCCCTTTTGACAAAATTGATATTTTAGTTTTTCAGAAAAATTTACGCCATTTTAGTAATCAAAAAAATTTAAGTTTCTTCGAGTGTAGAAGCTGCCACAAAGAGAATTAAGTTATGTCAACTTGTTCCCACGGTACATTTTAAATAAAATTTTCGTTGATTTTTTCATAATTTACCTAAATATTCAAGTAGCCCTTAATTCGTGAAAAAAATTGTGGTAAAAATATAAAAATACGTGTCTCATATTTTACCTTGGAAAACAGCATATTTTAGCCTCAAACAATCCTGTGACATCAACAGGTTCAAACTGCCACTGATATAAACTGTCATGGATACAACATTCATTTTAATGACGTCAATTATTATGATCTACATTACCCAAATGTATGAATTTATTATTCGCAGAATGGAATAAAATAATTGGCGCAATAAATTCAGGCTTTACTACTGAATATTGAGTACTTGTGTGGAAAGTACTTCAGTATTTAGTAGTAAAGTCCAGTTTCAGTCAGGCATATATCTAATTCTATTTTGTGAATAATGCAGTATCTAGCTAGCATCTAACTAGCCAATAATCAATCAAAAAATCATTATTTTCATAAACATACATATATATTCAAAATTTAGTAGTATAACCTAATTTTCTTTATGCAGCATAATTTAAATGCATTATTTATTTACTAGAGTACATAAAAAACATATAAAGAACATATCTAACTAGACAATAAT
>JAUMHM010000087.1:10853031-10866086 GCA_032362435.1 Melikaiella ostensackeni | reverse complement strand
ATTGCAATTCTGAATATAATTTTAATTTTTCAACTAAAAAAAGGTGAAAAGGTGACAAATTATGAAAATAGGTGAAATAGGTGACAATTTCTAAAATAGGTGACAAAAGGTGAACAGGTGACACTCTGTGATGACTGTACTAAATCTTCTTGGTAAGGTGGCACACAAAAATCAACATCCTACTGTTAGGAATAATATTTATAAGTCTCATCTCAGCCAGTGACATTTTAAGTTCAAAAACTCGTAGTTTAAAAATGTAGAAAAAGTAAAAAGGGAGGGTAAGAAAAAAAGAAATCAAATGTAGAAAACGTGACTCGCTGAGAGTCTTAGGATTTAAGGAAAATGTCTCGGAAACGATGAAATGAATTAATCACAAAGAGACGAGAAAACTAGCACGATTTGGGGTGGGAAATAAGCGAACGTGAAAATTTTTTTAAGCCTCGAAGAGCGGTAGTGACTAAATTTCCCACTACAATCTTCCCAATTGACTTAATGAATTAACTTTCCAGAAAAAGGAATCTTTTTAATTTGTCAAAACACATTACTTCTGACACAACAATAAAAAAAAAGTCTAGGACTGTAAAATATGACAGTCTTAAAGAGCAAACAAATAAGCAAAATTCACCCCAAATTTAATTTCCGCTATAATTCTCTTTTTCAAGAACCTCAACCCTTTTCTTAACAAAACTTCCCGCGACTCCTAGATTATCGATTAACACCCAGAAGTTTAAGTAAACGTCAAAAACATTTCTGACCCAGTGAGAAGACTGCCCTACAGGGAATACAAATAAAATAACCCACCCACAATAAAGCAGGAGAATCAGGAAAAAATCTGCGAAGGAAAATAAGAAAAAGTCCCACTCCCACCCGCGAGACACTTTTGACGTTTTACGTCCGGCGTCTTTCGTGGCCAAACACTGTGTCAATTGTTGTCGACTCTCATTGTCACTTAAGATAAAAATCGCATTCCAGATCCTCGAGATAAAAACACTCATTCCTGTGATAAACTCAGATAGCGAAAATATAAATTCTCGATTGACAACTCACACAGACCCAAGTTCCTGGAAATCTCGTCTCGATACCCACGACTATTGTAAGTGCCTTCGCACTCGCAGTTTTTGTCTCTCACTTACCTGTGCATTTTTCGGACTTGGGCGTTGACGCCATCATTCTCCCGTCTCTCGTTCTAGTCAAGCACAACACTATCTCATTTTCGCGACCGGCAGCCCTGTAATCCACGCACTAACCGCGATTTAAATCTAATGTAAACTCGACGTGCACCGCTACATTTTCGTTTGTCAACCATTTTCATCTAATCAGACTCGCCTGTGCCATCTAGTGTCGAGTGCGGAACCTCCAAGAGAGTGCACGAAGAAAGAGAATGGAGCAAGCCTGTCTGAGCCTGTCACTTGCTTGACGTTTCCGGATTTTACACCCAAAAAGTCACAAGCAGGCTAGTTATTCAGAATTTCTAAGTTTTTTTGACTTGAATTTTCTGGGAAAAGCAAAATTGTATCATTTTCCCGAAGGAAAGACGGAAAATTGAGAGGAAATTAGTGGGAAAACAGTGCGTGAAAGAGTGTAGAGTCTGGGCAAAAAAGGAAAGCACGTGGTGAAGTATACAGTCGAGGCAAAAAGTGTTCGAACAATAACAATAACAATTATTTGAATTTGAATTTTTGAGAACTTTTATTTGATGTGGATTTTCTAGAGATTTATGAATTAAAGGAACTTTTAGACTTTAGTTCTTGATGGACAAACTTTGAGAAGGTGTGCATTTCTTAACCTATAATTTTTTTTGTTACAAATATCTATATATAAATAAGTGAATGCAAGTAAACAAAAGTGATTGAAATGAATTAAAAAACATTGGCCAATTTTCATGTATTCTTAATCCTCCTTAATAATCTTTTGAATCACTTTTAATCCTCCATTTTTTAGGTTTTGAGGAGAAATTATTTTTATAATTTTTACGTATTACATGTCATAATGCTTTAATATTAATTTCATGAATTCTAAGTACAATTGAAATTAATTTATTTTCGTAAAAAAAAAAATTAATACTTAAGCCCCCCTTTCAGTTTTTTCTTACATAAGAATTTCATTTTACGATATCACGGTAAGAAGGTGTTAATTGAAATGAATTAAAATAATTTCGAAGATGGTCAAAAGCGACATTGTTTTGGATTCAAAACGTTACAAATTTGACAATATTTGAAATCATTTTAATTCATTTGCAGAGTGGCCACTGGACCGGGAAACCGGGAAACGACAGTGAATTTAGTTTTCGGCCGAGAATTTCACAAATTCTTAGAAGAAAAATCTATCCAATCACTTGAAATATCCCAAGTTTCATATCACATGATATACCGTAAGTCGTAAGACGGGGCTAAGCGGGACATGTTTTTAGATTTTTTTTCAATAAATTACACAAAGGAATTATAATTGGATATTAATGCTTAAAATGTATAATTTTTAACATTTTTTGCCTATCGTGAAGTTCAAATATTTAATTTAGCTATAAGTAACTAGTTATTGCAATCCAAAGTGTGTCCGTTTTTACTCCTCAGGGTGGGGCTAAGGCGTCTACTTTCAATAAAAAGGCAAAAATCGCTATTCTGTAATACTGAATAGCTAAATATCATAAATTATACGTTTTTGTTGTTATTTCAAAGTAAATTAAACTAATGCGATTAGTAAAAATTAAAAAATACGTACATATTTTCAGTAAAAGCATAACCTAATTTGTTGCTTCACGTCGTAACCGTATAAGAACACAAAATAAAATAATTTAGTAAATTTTGCCTGTTTGGACTTCAAGAATGGCATTTTTTAAATTCTCAACGGATTATTCTAAGGAACTGGACGATTTCGCTTTCGGTATATAATTTCTGACCATGTCCATCTTAACCCTACAAATTCGGAACTTTTTATAAAAATCGTTCTACATCAAAAACCAAACATCTTATCTTGGTTGAAATTTGAGATAATTTTGTTAAAACAATATACTATATGATAGGTCGTATGAATATCCAAAAAAAATTGCAAGTTTAAAGTTTATTTTACAGAAAACGATCAAAAATCTTTCGGATTTTTATTCACAGAAAAGGAAATCAAATTATAAAATATGAAACTATGCGTTCGTCTAAATCTGATTTTTTTTTAACTTTTTGAAATTAAGAATATTTTCACGACTTTTGTTTGTACTCCCTACTTTGTATTAATAAGCTAATGTTTTCCAGAAAAACCGAATTTTCAGCCAATTCACCGCTCCTTCTGGCTTCCTTGCTTTTAAATACCAAGAATATCCATATTTTCATAAAATATTAAATAAATCCACGTGGACAGAGGAGCCCTTGAGGGGGATCATCAAAATTCCACGTCTGCCCACAAGGGGGGGGGCTTTCAAAAAATGGTGCAATTTTAAATAAATTCGATTTCATTTTTTTTTTAATGTTACGTTCAATTGTTAACTTTTTCAATTATCAGTTCACTCGGCTTACAATGCGTAATTGTAAAATCTTTTACTTGAGAAATTTTCTATTTTAGGTCTTCATTTTTTAGCGTGCATTTTCATTTTAGAGAATTTTAAAACGCAGTTTTGAAGATAAAACATTCAAAATTAAAAGCGTTTTAATTCGAAAGCCTTCGTAGTTAAACAAATGTAAATGTCCGATTGAGACTTTATAAACTATTTTTAATTCTCAAATTATTTCAATTTAATAGATTCATTATGAAACGCTTTTGTTCCATTTTAAATCCTATTGAAATATTGTTTCAGTCTAAAATGTTCCATTTTCAAACTATTCAGTTGGAAATTTTTTAATTTAAAAAAAGACCATTTTAAAAATATTTAGCAATATTTTACTATACATTTAAAATGAGCAATTATAAATCAAATATTCAAAACTAAACAATTTGAATCTGAATTGTTTGAAATAGAAAGCCTTGAAGGGTTAAAATTTCAGAGACTTTAGACTTTGAACGTTACAATTTTAATTGTTCCATTTTTCACAGATTTTTAATTTGTTAGTGATAGTGTTGAATTTTTATTCATAAATAACAATTGAACAATTGTTAATTTGGAACGACCTAAAATAAAAATAATTTAACCTTCAATTTAAAAAGTGTTAAGTTAAAAAAATATAAAATCGTTCAGTTTTTAATGTTTCTAACATAAAATTGCTTAAGATGATATAATTTTGAACATTCACAAATTTATTGATTTATTCTTCATTTTATAGCATTGAAAATGATCGCGTTGATTTATATTTTTTAACCAAAAATCTTTGAAATGTTCAATTTATAAAAGATTAAAATTTTAAATTGTTCAATTGAAATATTTTTTAATCTTTTAAATCTTTATAATATTTGTGAAATTTTTGGAAATCTTTCTAAAATTTTTAAAATCTTTGAAATCTTTTTCTAATTTTTGTAAAATATGCTAATTGAAACCAGTTTTGGCTGTTAAAATTCTGTGGGTATATAGTACTTTGGAATCTTTGAAATCTCTTAAAATCCTTCGAAATCCCGTGAAATCATTGAAACCGCTTTAAATCTCTTCAAATCCCGTAAAATCTTTTGAAATCCCTACAAAACTTTTGGCATCTTACGGAATTCCTTCAAATCCCTTCAAATCTTCGAAATCTAATTGAAATCCCCTGATATATTTCAAAATTCGTGAAAATACGTCGGTATCTCTTGAAATCCTTTAAAATCCTTTGAAGTAGAGGTAAGTGGAGGGAAGTGACAAAAATCTTACGAATCCTTAGAATATGGGAGAATGGAGGTCTAAAATTTCAAAAATCATTCTTACGTAATTAATGGATGTTCCCCAACTTCGATTCAGACGTGCTAAATAAGAAAACTCCGGTAAACCGAAATTTTTTCATTCTTTATTTATTTTTTTTAATCAGATCGAAATTTGTGACGTTTTGCTCCCACATTCCACACAAATTTCAAAAAATATAAATCAGGGAGCGAGTAAAACAAATTATAAGTGTCAGATTCTGTTATACAGAATTTTGAACAAAGATGAGACATATTCGTGAAACAAATGGTTTATAAATAAATAAAACGTTACATTTGAAATCTTAGTGAATCGGTCGCTATCGGAAATGGTCAATTAAGATTGCGGATTCAGTAAGCCTTCAGGCCGATTCAAATTTTCTAATCGGTTCTTTGTTTCTGGGCGCAACTCGATTTTAACAGAGAATTTTGTTGTTGCAGAAAGTTGATTCTCCAACTACTCTCCACAATAGTACCAAATACTTCTCAAATCACTCAATCATGGGTAATTCTGGATTAAAACAGCACTACGATACAGCGAAGAAAACAGGAACCTTGACCCTCTCAAAAAGGAAATTGGACGAGTTTCCACAAAATTTGAGGGCCCTTGCTCCATTATTACGAACATTGGACCTCTCGGAAAATAAATTTCTGCATCTTCCTTCAGAATTAAAGGATTTCACGTTACTCAAGCAACTAAATATCAGCCATAACAGACTGACAGACCTCCCGGAAGAAATGGGAGCGCTGGTGAAGCTTGAATGCCTAAACGCTTCTTCCAATCAATTAAAAATGCTGCCCTTTTCTTTATCAAAGTTAACACATTTGAAGCAGGTGAATCTTTCTGATAATTGTATAACCGAATTTCCTCTCATGTTCTGCGGACTGAAACACTTGGATGTTTTGGATCTTTCAAAAAATAAGTTGACGGATGTCCCAGATGCGGCTTCAGCACTTCATGTGACTGAACTTAATCTCAATCAAAATCAGATTTCGATTATTTCGAGAAAATTAGCTCAGTGCTCGAGACTGAAGACTTTGAGACTTGAGGAAAATTGTCTGCAGGTTAATGCAATCCCTGTGACGATTTTGAAGGATTCTAAGGTCTCGATTCTCGCCCTGGATGGAAACCTTTTTGAGATGAAGCAATTTGCTGACCTGGATGGCTATGAACAGTACATGGAACGATATACTGCTGTTAAGAAAAAGATGTTTTGAATATGGTCACGTATTTATATTATGAGAAGGGTGAGAATGTTAAACAGGACCGGTGAAGTTAAATAAGTCGTACGAGATGTTTCTTCTTCGATTTTTTGGATTTCGACCTTCATGAAATCTCATTTATACCCTTAACTTTGATAATTCTTTCTACTGAAATTTCTGAGACGTCTTTTGTCTAAGAAAAATTACAAATAGCTTTTTCACTATTATGAACTTATTACCTTTTCTTCACTAATAATATGTAGAATCATTTTGCTTATAGATTGTGTATATGACTTGGTAAAAAATAGTTCATGTTGAAGAGAAATTATATGTAGTGTATGCATAATTGTATGTGTAAGATGTGTGTTGTATTTATAAATGTGAATGTGATGTACATAATTATACAAGATTGAACCACTCATCTCTCACACCAGAATATATTATTTATTTTTTGTTAAATTGTATTTGTTAATCACTTTCCCTCAGTACCTGTTAACGTTTTTTATTCTGAATGAAAAATGTTTTTGAAATACTTTTCAAACAGTGCCGTGTTTACACCAGAGGCCAAGAAGGCCATGACCTAGGGCGGAAAATTTTTATAGGCAGTACGGTGGCTTAGCATTGGTTAACATTTGTTTTATTATCACAAAATACGTCTGTTTTTACTTGTGATATATTTTTTTGCTTGTCAACTCTGTAATCAAAAGAACGTAGTAATGAAAATTAAACAACAAAATTTTAGGGACGGTATGGCGACAAAATTTTTTTTATTAACGACTTTTTCACTCAAATTGTCTGTTTTTTGCTTGTCCACCCTGAATCGGAAAATAGTAGTATGTAATGAAAATTGAAAAGGGGCGGTAAATTTTTAGGGGTGGTATAGACGCTTACACTTTTTTTATCAACACGTATTTTTTCACACGAATTGTCTTTTTTTACTGGTCCATTCTGCAATCGAAAACAAACTAGTAAATAAATTGAAAAAGAGTGGCAAAACTGTAGGGGCTGCATGGCGGACAACCCTTTTTTATTAACGTCTTTTTTCACTCGAATTGTCTTTTTTTACTGGTCCATTCTGCAATCGAAAATAAACTAGTAAATAAATTGAAAAAGAGTGGCAAAATTGTAGGGGCTGCATGGCGGACAACCCTTTTTTATTAACGTCTTTTTTCACTCGAATTGTCTTTTTTTTGCTTGTCCACTCTGCAATTAAAAAAAACTAGCAATGAAAATTGAAAAAGGGCGGCAAAATTTTAGAGGCGGGACGGTGGACAAAATATTTTTCATCAACCGTCTTTTTTTGTTTGTACTCTTAGAATCGAAAAAAACTAGTAATAAAAGTTGAAAAGGGGCGGCATGGCGAACAAAACATTTTTTTTCACCGTCTTTTGGTTGCTCGTCCGCTCGCAATCGAAAAAAACTGGTTATGAAAATTGAAAAAGGGCGGCAAATTTTAGGGTGGCCTAGGGCGGCTTGAGACCTAAAGCCGGCTCTGTTTTCAAATCATAAATCAAAAATGTTAGCACGTTTCCAGGTCAGAAATAAATCTCCTTTCCTTTCTACTTTGAGGCATTACAAATTTTAAATGCCCGAAAGTCATGTCTGGACAATTAAGTTGTAAATCTCAAGCGCTTAGAATTCAGTTGACAATGCAACAGTCACCAAATAATTTACAACCTCCTGAAGAATCAAAAGGGGAAATTTATGGGCTTAGAAAGGTAAACAAGTGAGGAGACACTAGCGCCACTGACGAGTGTGTACCGAACTATGGAAACAGAACTACTTTAGTCATTTATTTGCATAATTTTTGCATAAAAGTCATGTAAAAATTATTATTGTTAATAAAATTTAAGCTAGAATTATTTTCAAAAAATTGAATTTTCATTTTTCAGGTGTTGAGGAGAAGTGAAAATGCAAAAACGAACAATGTTTATGTTGGGCCTGAGTTCTTGGAGACAGCCAGGAGCGTATTCAGTATTTACTTATATTTCAAAAAAGCTCGATTTTTATGTTGCTAATTTTGAATCCAATTTCAAATTTTTGCAATCGATCATTTTTTACGTGAAGGGGGGAAATCAAATTACATAGGTCATTCTTTTGCAATTTGGCCCGTCATTTCAGATTTTGACATTTCGAAGCTGGAATCCTGAATGATTTAAAAAATTGGTATACGACATATCAAGTCAGCCATTTTTTAATTGAAATTTAATATAGGTTCTGATATCAGAATATAGCCCCTAACCTGAAATTTCGAACTAGATTTCGCATGTTCCAATTTTGACACTTATTTTAAATTTCGCGCGCTTTCAGAATTAAATTTTTTACGGTTTGACCGGAGTTTAACCAAGTCTGACACTTTTTTTCTGCTTTCAAGTGTGAACACATTAAAAAATTGCAATATCTTCTCTCGAAAATCTCATTTTGTCACAAATACAGTTGGGGAGTAACGTCAAATAACACCAACCGCTTCGATCATTTGACCGATTTCCAGTCAGATGACTGTCTGACGGGACATTTTGAAAAAAGTGAAAATCATCAAATAAATCGTGTTTGGAACGCTTTTTCATGAAGAATAGTTTCTAGGAATATGCAGGGACCACATGTCTGTTAATTTTGTTTAATTAATATGTGAAAATTCAAACAAAACATTGAATTTATTTGTTTCTAATTAAATCTAACCTCAAATAATATGTCCTAAGCTAGAGGTCAGAAGGCGCGTTAATATGAACCGTACTAACGTGACGATTTTTTTTTAAATAATGAATGTGGATAAATAAACCGATAATAGGGCTCAATTTGACGACTAGCGAAATGTGCGACTACATCTTAGATCAAAATGGTGCTGGTAACAAGAGACGAGATGTTGTCAGCGCTTTTCTGAAGATTCTGACTTAAAATCACTAAAAATTTCGGATATTCCTAAATTGCCATATTATTTTCTAGTGTTTTCAGTAAAACATCATTGTCCTGTTATTTATTGAGTAAATATTGTTTTTATAGCATTTCCCACTGGTTGCACTTTTCTTACACTTAGTGTAGATTTTATACCAATCCCGAATCTCCTACACTGCAATCTAACCTCAAAAAAAGAACATTTTTTTATGGTCGTTGGTCCGTCTTAAATCCGGTTTAGGAGTTAGATTTTTGAGGTTAGATTGCCGAAAAGGAGATTCGGGGTTAATGGAAAAGCTATACACTAAGTGTAAGAAAAGTTATATTGCAATATTGTATAGTGTATTATTTTACATCACAAAAAAAGTCATTTTATGAAAAAGGATTAATAGTAATCACAAATGAGCGTTGGGCAAATGGAATATTCGAAATTTAGAACATTCCGAAGTGATAATATGAAGCAATAATGAGCAATGTACGAAAGTCAAAGAGGCTTTTTAAGTTATAAAATTTCCCAATTTTTAGGTTTTTAGAAATCATCTTTGCTGGATACAAAAGGAATTAATAGGAATACTGCAATTTAATATTCTTTGAAGATAAAAATAAATTATTAGAGAAAATTTAAAAAAAATTTCATTTCGGAAAGAAATCGGAAACGTTTAGAACGTGGTAACTAACGGGACATTCGGAAATTTTCGGAAAGAATCAGAAATCTTCGGAGAGTGAGACATTCGGAAAGACTTGGAAAACTTCGGTAAGTCAGACAGTTCGAAGTTCGGATAGGATTCGGAAGCAAAGTTCACATACACGTCGGAAACGGTCTTTCCGACTCTTTCCTTTTTTCCCGCTAGGGCTGGTAATATCACTTTTCTTGAATTTAGTCGTTTCATTCACTTTTTTCTATAAAATAAATCTTGTTGCATTAATCCAAAGGGTTTCGACAGTTCATATTTTTAAAAGTACATCTTTTTTTTGTATAATAACCCGATTTCCACTTTTTCCAATTGTCCAGTCAAATGACCGTCAGAATTTTGGAAATCGGTTTTCTGCCGGTCACTCTCCATCTTTAGCAATTAATAACTCAAGTCATAAATTCGTCTAAAGTGAAGGGCTCAATCAAAAAGAAGTACGCTACTGAATCCGAACTCAGTGACGAAGTCAATTCGCTTGAGCCCGGTGGTACCCAGCAAGTGTTTTCTCGAAGATGGCGGACGGTGCTGATTCGAATTTCTAGGGCACAGGATGAATGTGCGCCGACTTTTCGGCACGTACGTCCATTTCTGAGTCCTCGCGAATTTCGGGAAGTCGGCAAAGGAGTGCGAAATACTTTCATTTTTGCCGGCTCGCGGAGAGAAGTCGCAAAACTGTTTTAAAAAATAGATTTTGCCGCGCGCGAGTGTGTCTCGTTCGGTTGTGGCGGGGCCCATTGTTGTAAATGGCTGACCGGACTCGGAAAATGAGTGGCAACTATCCCGCGTGAAGAGGACCTGGAGCCAAGGTTCGAAGGCTGAAGTCTCGACATGTCAAGGTTAGAATCTTAACCATTCCAGAGGTTTTCGGCGACCCAGGATCGTCTACGTGGATCAACCCGGTACCTCGCGAATTCGCAAGGGTTGAACCTCTCGTGATCCGCCTATGTGATTGATTGGGTGTGGGGGGTGGCATATACACTTTTCCAGTCGTCCTCGGGTTCGTTGCTCTGAAAAGAAAAATCGACTATTAAAAATTGCATTGCTTGGGGGAGAACTGAAAAGAAATTGAACAGCTGAGATGTTAGATTACTTTTATCCTGGGTCTGAATTTCAAGGGAGGGAGTGCTTTTTAACGATATTTCGATCATATGGTCGCAGCTTCCTTTCGTAGCATTTTCTAACGATTCTCCAGCCATTGAGAATTTGTATTTTTGTTGCTCGATTTTTGATAAGTTAAGGGATTTCGCGAATGCTTGGGATGTTTTGTGTGTTTAAGGAATATTTTTTTCGTCCTGGGCATCGTGATTGCTGACCGTTGCTGTTTGATGAAATTTTTGGAATTATCGCTTACAGATGCTTTTTATTTACTTTTTCTCATTTGTTTTATTGTAAATACATTTTGAGTATATAAAAGTTATCGGTTTCAGAGTTTCGCTAGTACCTATCTTTTTTTTTTTTTTTTGGTATTTTTAGAAGTATATTTATTATCATCGGAGTATAGATCAACATTCTTCAGTTAATTGGAAATGTCATGGATATCAAAATGATTTAAATTAGATTTTTGATTGGGAAATATAAGGTTTATAAGAAATAATTATTAGAAAAGTTTCGTCAGGGTTTCCACACGGTCAAAAAAAGTAGTCTCTTATTTGTAGAATTACGTTTGCTTGAATTCATTCGCAATTTGTTTTTAAACGAGTCAATTTTGGTATGCCCAATACAATTAAGCAAGAATGCTTTACTAATTTTGCGATTGATGAAAAACCTGTGTTTCACTTGTTTTTTCAAAGTTTTCTATTGTTACAATTAGTTCTCGTAAAAAAAATCACATATACATATATATAGGTAACTAATTTAATAGAAAGCCTATTATTATTCTTTAGTTTCAGTTATAAAAATACTTTAAGTATAGAAGTTTATTATTGCTTGTGTCATCACTTGTCGTAGTTCATAAACGAAAGAATTTTCTGTTCACCGAAAAAATTAAAAACACGAAACAATTTTTTAGTTTGTAACTATTCTTAAGGTTTATTTGTTGTTTTTTTGCTTCTTCACAGAGGAAGCTTTGTAATGATAACAATTTCGAAAAATTTTAATTCGTTTAATTAAACGTTCCTCATTTAAAAAATGTCTGATACAATGTTCTAAGCAATTGCCCGGATGTGTGTGTGTGTGTTACACTTTCTTGTGAACACGATAACTTGAAGACAATTGCAAAAAAATAATGAGATTTGGAGGGTTTATTGTTCAAAAAAAAAAAAAAAAAAAAAACTAACTGCAGTATAAAAATACGAAAATAAACACTTTGTACTGTGAATATAGAATTTTACCATTATCGCAGTTAAGTCTATCTTTGTATTTGTAGAACTAACAACTTTAGTAAACAGGAGATATAAAACGCTAGGAATAGCCAATATATTCTAAATATGTTTCGCTTGAATTTTTCACTTTTTAAAATTATTGTTCTTTTGTTTGAAAAGAAGTCATAAATTTTCTTTTATTATGATATTCAGAGGTATGAGAATTTTGATATTCAGTGTTTTAAATTTCGAAATTTGAAATAAATTTATCCTTAGTTACAGGAAAATGTCCGAACCCGAAGAATGTCCGGCGGCTCCAGACAGTACGACGAAGGAGCAGCGACTCGGTTTTTCGCACGGTGAAGATGTACTTCTTCAACACAAAGATGGAAAATATTATCTGGGAACAGTTGTGGAGGTGGACTTGGCGAGGGAAAAATGTCTTGTCAAGTTTTTGGACAACACATCGGCCTGGTCGTCGGTTAAAGAGTTAACAAAATTAGCGATGCCTGAGGCCGATGTGATGTGTGTCCTCTGTAAAAAATCTCAATCTAAGACTGACAACGACATCATCGTTTGCGACAAATGTGGTCGCGGTTATCACCAGCTATGTCATCAGGTAGACTGCAATCTAATTTTTAGTTTATAATGTCCCAAATTAAGTCTTACAAGTTGGAAAGTAAAATTTTAAGCTGGAAAAATTCGTCCGAATTAAAAATTAATCACTTTCTATAAATCGTTTCAGCCGCACATAGGAAAAGAGGAAACACTTCCGGAGGCACAGTGGATGTGCAAGAGATGCGTAGACAGTCAACCTAGAGTTCGGGAACATGCAGAACCTAAGAACTCTATGGTTAAGGCTAATATCAGAAAAGTTTGTAGCGGCAGAGACCAACCACCTCCTCCTCCAGAAGACATGACGAAATTACCCTACGATGTAAGTTTAAAAGAAGTTGAAGTCTTTAAGTCTTTGAAGTCCTCTGGGTGGCGAGCGACTGGGAAAACCGGGATAAGTCAGGGAATTTCAGTAGAAGTCAGGGAATCTGAAAAAGTATACAACGGTTGTCAAAACTGGTATGAAATTCGTGAAGAGAAGTAATTTTTTTGCCAATAAAGGAACGTCCATTAATTACGTTAGGTTTTTTTTATGGGGGAGGGGGGCTGGGAAATCTTACGAGTT
>JAUMHM010000087.1:10816567-10846606 GCA_032362435.1 Melikaiella ostensackeni | reverse complement strand
GCACGCCCTGTATTCTCACCCAGAATTCCAGCACTCCTCCCCCATTCAATCAATCTCCCATAACTTTACCTCTCCCCTTAACCCCAGTTATATCCCAACCTCCACTCGTGAGACCAGCGAAACGCCAACTATCCGAAAAAGACATCATCATCGACAGAAATGGACAAGTTAAACGCAGAAGACAACATCGACGAGGTCGTCCACCCCAACAGTTTCAACAAACCGCGAGCAAAACAGCCGCGATAATTCCAGGTCGAAACAGCGATGTCAAAAATGAGTTCGTCAGGAACCTGAGAAGCTCCTTCAACGGTTCCTCTAGCAGCGCAAGTAGTCAAATCGGAAATTGCGTTGACTACGCTTTAAATGGAAGGAGACTCAGACAAAGGCAAAGCATTGAGAAACTTCCTCCTCCAGAAACACAGCTGCAGAAGAAGGGTAGCATTCCTTCGTTACCTAAATGTTCTCCAGTGAAGCAGAATGCTCCCGACATATCGATTGACGATCTCAAATCGTCGGTGAACATTTACTTTGGAGCTGCGAACAGAATAGCCTCCGGAGAAAAATTCTTCATCAAAGCGAAACGAATAGGGCCCAACGGCCAGGCGCAGTATCTCATCGAGTGGGAAGGACCCAATACTTAACGGTAAAGTTTATCTTCTAAATTTATGTAAGCATCAAAAGCAGGAGCTTTTCTTCATTCGGCATCGAACCAGCCGATCGACTGACCCTCCTCTTTACAAATTCGATAGTAGATTGTACGTGGATCAAAGGATTTCACATGCACTCGTTCGGTAAAACTTTGTTGTCAGAACCTTATTGTTATTATGTTTTTTTTTTTTTTTTGAGTTTTTATCAACTAAAGACTTCATTTCGAAAATGTATTCAACTTTTCTTTAGTAACTTTAATATATTTCGTTGCTGGCCGACGGATTTCGTTCTTGAATTTTGTTCCACTTTGTCGATTACCGTACTTAAGATTCTAAATCATGGATTATTAATCGGTTACGTTTTGAATTTGAATTCAAGGAGGCCGTCCACGTTTATATTTCGAGTGCAGTATTACGTAATATCGTTCGAAAGAGAAGAGCAACGAATTGTACAATCGAAGATTTATTCTTACATAAATAAGAATCACGTATGCGAGACACTTAGGAGAAAAGTGTGTGAAAGTTGTTGTCAGAAATCGTTCGTCAGTATCCCAGAGGCCGTGAATCAGAATCAGATTTACGGGAAAACAAAGAATGAATTGATAAAGGGTTCCTTTCGATGTATCTAATTGACTATCAGATTTTAGAGGCTAGTAAAGTAATAATGAAGACAGACTAGACGAGAAAAGCTTATTTTTCAATATGATCTTAGAGTTAATCCTCGGCTTCAGCATTTTGATCTTCTCAAATTAATATTAATCTGGCAAATTAGAAGGGTGAATACTTTTTCGTGTGAAAGCGCCCTTCTTCTCACAAATTACATTTTTATAATGTTTGAAGGACGGGAATCAAACTCACAAATTTTCTCACCGTTTTTCTGAACTTTGTAGAACTCTTCGAAAGGAACAATTTTGCCTTTGAATATTTTTCCGTATCGATCATTGCAAATCTGAACGCCTCTTAATCTTGAGCTGGTTAAATTTACAAAATTTGAAGTTACACATTTTTTAAATTAAAAAGCTTTAAAAAGCCTGGCACGAAAAAAATGAATTAAATTCAAATTATTTTGAGAAGATGAATCTGAAAGCTTCATCGCTCACTACAATCCAAGACTAAACCTAAGTACTACTTAAAACCTACTTGATTCGTCTGCAATCAAAACCACAGCGGGAATAACAAACTTTCATATAAAGAAATGCGATTAGTCCGAAATGTAACATTTTTCATTTAGAGTTGTGCGCCAATGCTCATTTAGTCTTCGACTACGATCTCCCTGTACTAAATAATCAGCAAAGCCGTACAAAAGTACCGTAACAGCATTTAACGTACAAAATAATATGATAAAAAAGAAATCTTTTAATTCTCCATCAAAGAAACAAGAATCGCTAGCGCGACGAATTTTCTTTTCTAAAAAAGGGAACTTTTCGAATCTTCCATTCGACATTGTCCTTAGAAGTGTATTTTAAAGGTAACAGAGGGAGCGTAAAATCCTGGAGAGAATGAGGTCTGCGCTGTACAATATTAAATAATACGAAGGATTTTATAAGAGGTATGAAGGTCAAAGGAGCTTAGTAGATGAATTTGAATAGATCTCTCGTCTATCCTTTGATATGTGTATTTTTACTATTACTCTAAATTGAATCGGTGAATTTTTAATTAGATGGGGAAAATTAGTTGGAACGCATGGACGAAATGTACCTTCGAAGTGGTACCCCTAAGAAATATTTAATTAGTTTAATGCAAGGCTAATTGTGTTCTCATTCTCTTAATGTGGTACGGGGAGTTCAGCATCATTAGAAAAGTCAAGTTTGTAGTTTTTTAAACAAGGCAATTATTGTGATACGACGCGTCCTGTTGTATTCGTTTGTTCTTCGATTTTGTAAACAGAGTTCAACAAATGAATGATCCAAAAATTGATTTCAATTTATTGCTTTCCAATTTTAGAACTCTGTTTGCAAAGACCAATCTTTTCGAAAAATGTAATTACGTAGGTCAAATAATTATTAGTAGGTAGTGATATCACCTTTAAAGAAATTTTAATTACACGAGCGATATCTAATAACACGAGATAAGGCAGCAAAACCAAAATTGTAGACTCTTATTTCAAATCGTCTTTGATTCGACAGGGTCTATTTTTTATCGCGTAGTGATAAAAATGCTGTACTTTTGCACCACCCGTATCACACTTTAGGTAGTATATATTGTTTTTCCTGTAAGGGAAGTTTAGGTAAACTTTTGATGAAATCAGGGAGTGGACACTGCCAAATTAACAAATCACGTGTTCGAAAGACGATATTAAACGCTTCGCTATTTTAATTTGACTTGTTTTTTATAGTATTTTTTGTTGCAGTGAGAATTTCTATGATTGAAGACTTGTTGTTCTACGAGGCGATTTCTGTTTAGAAATTTAAGTTTTAAAAGTTAATTCATAAAAGCTTTTGAAAATTTAACTGAAATATTCCGGACGCAGCCACTTTATTTTTACGAATTGTAGAAATGAATCTTCAAGAGAAAATTTACTTTTTCAAATTAGTTCTTACTACGTTACTTAGTGACAACTCCTCTACAAATTCACATTTTAAAATCCTGTTTTTTTCTTTACAAGAATGGGAGATGGAAAATCGATTTATGAATCTAAGGGATTAACGATGCGTTTGTTGTTTGCTAAGCATGCCTTCTGTTCTAATAAATAAGCAGATGTAAGCGAAATTAGGAGGAAAAGAACTACTGCCAGTATCGTATGTAAATATTTCCTTTTTTGTAAGGTATAAATACGTTATATATACATAGTTATGTACTGTATGATGATTGTGTGTTCGTGAGTGCGAGAGAAATGGAAAGTTTGATGGCGCTTTAATCAAACCTTAAAACGAAAAGACTTCTAATCAATCGTTTCCCGTACATTTCCATTTTCTCGCAAATAATTTATCGACACAATAGACGTCAGTTATTGTTATCAATCGATTCGCATTTCGTTTTCAAGTAAATTAAATCAATTTATTGATATTTATTTTCGTAAGTTTTATTCTACTCGACTCATCTAATTATCCAAAATCCAATTTTGAATAAGAATTTTGGACAAGCGTTTCAACATTCCAGAATTGTTAGTCCGAGAAAAATGAAACTGTCGATTGAATTTAAATATTCAAAGGTAAATGAAATTGATTGTCGCCCAAAAAATGTGAGAGCAAATGTTTAAGCGAACGTGTCGAGAATTCTTGTAGTTATAATAAAAAGGCGAAGCATTGTGAATGTTGATCACGCAAATAGGCAAAATCTTGTATATAAATTGAATAGAATTGATGAAAAGAGGCACCTTTAAAATATCGCAGTTCCGACAATTCTTCGAGTAATGTTTGATTCACTACACTTAGATGGATTTATGTGCGTGAATATCTTTGCCAAACTATCTGTGTGATAACTAGAAACAGCTTCACGCAACTTTTAGCTGTTTTCTTCATTTCTTTTTTTTTCGTTCAGCAGTATGTTTGTAACTCATTGCGATCTCTGTAAAAATCGATAACTTCTTAGAACCTCTGAGAGAAGTGCAAATGGGACAGTTTTTATTTGATAATTTTTTTTTTTCAATATTTCATGTTCCCATAATCGTGTCTTTCTTCAATTTGTACTGACAATGTATGTGCAAGAATATTATCGAACACTTTAGAAATAAGAATTATTTTGCTGTCTGTATAAAATAAACTGGGGTTCAAAAGCCTCGCTTATAGAAAAATTTTAACTGCAATCGATATTCTACGTATCTTCATATACTTCAGGCGTAAAAAGACATCCCGTCATTTTTTCATATTTTTCTATTTTTAAACAGTAGTCTCCGATGTGGGAAATTAAATGATGTTGGAATTCGAGATACTTTTTTAATCGGCTCTTCTCAAATTCTTCACGAAAACTGATCGGAAAATGTATGAAAGTATCGAACAGATTGTTGTGCATAAGATTGAAAGAATAAAATATAGAAAATATATCAATTACAGAGAACTTCATTTCGTAAACTGCTTTTTATAATTTTATATTTTACTAGTTTTATGAACCCTTTAAAAAATATTTTTAGTTGTTTAATTTTCTTAATTTTCGAAGCGAAAAAAGACGATCGTCGAATTCTTTTATGTCAATTCATTTGATCAAAAAGACGCTGACAGTTAAATAAGGTGATTTTGTTATATATAAAATATTGGCGAAAATTAGTCATTCACGTGATGTTACCGCATTATTTTTTTTTTTTAATTCGATATGGGAAAAAAGAGAAACTGTAATATATTCGGCAGAACCATTTTCCAAAATGTCTATCATTTGGGTAAGAGCTCTTTGTTGAATTTGATAATATTATTAATTGGTCCAAAATAATAATAGATGAAATCTTAAAAAGCAAAAAAAAAATTGAAATTAATTCAAAATTAGTATGATTGCTTTTCCATAAATTGTAATTACTTTTAGGTAATTACGGGAGTGGTGGAGCTGCTCTTTCTTATAACACTTACAGGAGTTTTGGTCACTTTAACAGCTCTTTTTAGTCTACTCGAATTAATGATAATCAGTGTAAATCCTGTTTGCCTTTATCTAGTTCGACAATTGGGTCAAATATTCACTGTGAGTATCACTAATGAAGAAAAAAACTAACGGAAAATTGAAAGAATATATCTAACGTAATATTTTGGTCATTTTCTAAATTAATTCCCTTGCGAAAAAATATAGGAAAATCCGTATAGGCAATCAATCAATCAAAAAATCAGTATAGAAATTCCTTGTATAGAAAACGATTATAGGATAATGAGCATTGGAATAAGAAAAATATTGAAGGAATTAATATAAAAAGCAGACAATGTACAAAGAAACGATTTGTTTTAAACCACTCAAAACCGCATATGGAAGTACACAAAAATAGCGATTCTGCACAAATAAACTTTACACAGCAAAAATCTATGAATTCCCTTGACATCTTTAAAGTAACTTGAAATTTCATTGAAATCCAAGAAAGTTTTTTGGAATCTCTTAAAATCCCTTGATATCTTTGAAAATATTTTGTAATCCATTAAAATCTTTAAAATCTGTTAAAATCCGTAAAAATCCCTTGAAATCTTCGAACCCCTTTTGAATTTCTTTCAAATCATTGAAATACTCAGAAATCTGTAGAAATCATTTACAATACCTTGAAAATAAAATAAATTGAATCTATTTCCTAAAGTTCTCTAGAAATTCATTGAAATCACTTGAAATCTACTGAAATCGTTGAAATTAAACTTATTTATCAAAGTTCTCTAAAAAAAAAAAACAAAAAAAAAACGTTCAATTCCCTAGACATCATCAAAATACCTCAAAATCCCTTAAAATTTAATTTAATTTATTTTCCAAAATTCTCTAGAAATCCATTAAAATCGAGCCTCAAATCTATGGCAATCCTACAAAATTCTTTGAAATCCCTTGAGATTTTGTTAATCTTTTAGAATAACTTAAAATCTTTAAAATCTTTTGGAATTTTTAGATTCCTCCAGATCTCTTAAAATCGTTGAAATTCGTGGAAACCCTTTGAAATAAAATAAAATTTATTTTCTAAAGTTGTCTAGAAATTCATTGAAACTCCTTAAAACTCACTGAAATCTTTGAAAATCTTAAAAATCCATTAGAATAAGTAGAAATTCCTTGAAAGCCCTTGAATATATAAATTAAATTAAACTTATTTATCCGAGTCCTCTAAAAAAAATCGTTCAATACCCTAAAAATGTTTAAAATACCTTAAAGTCCCTTGAAATTTAATTTCATTTATTTTCCAAAGTTCTCGTGAAATGCATTAAAACCGAGCTTTAAATCTATGGAAATCCTAAAAAAAATTTGAAATCCCTTAAAATTTTCGAAATCTCTTTATATTCTGTGGAATCTTTCAAAATATGTAACTTTCAATCTTCAAAATTCTTTGAATTTTTGAAATTTCTTCATATCCCTTGAAATCATTGAAATCCGTAAAGATCATTTAAAACAAAATTTAATTTATTCCTTAAAGTTCTCTGGAAATTTGGTAATATTTACCTTAAAATTCACTGAAATCTTTGGAAGTCGTAAAAATCCATTAAAATAAGTAGGAATCATTTAAAATCCCTTGAATATATAAATTAAATTAAACTTATTCATTAAAGTCCTTTAAAAAAACGTTCAAAACCCTAGAAATATTTGAAATACCTTAAAATCCCTTGATATTTAATTTAATTTTATTCATTTTCAAAAGTTCTCTAGAAATCCCTTAAAACCGAACTTTAAATCCATGGAAATTCTAAAAAAAATTTTGAAATCCCTTGAAAATTTTGAAATTTCTTGAAAATTTTGAAATTTCTTGAAATTCCGTGGAATCATTTAAAGTAACTTAAAATCTTAAAAATCCTTTGGAATTTTTTTACTTCATATCCCTTGAAATTGTTGAAATCCGTAGAAATCCTTTAAAATAAAATTTAATTTATTCCTTAAAGTTATCTAGAAATTCGTTGAAATACCTTAAAAGTCACTGAAATCTTTGGAAATCGTAAAAATCCATTAATTTCAAGTTACAGGAAATCCTGTGAAATCTCTTAATACTACGTTAAGTAAATAAATAAATCGTTCGTTTGTAATTTCTCTATTTTTTGCATCACTTCTTTGGATATTTTATAGGCCTATACTGAATTTCCTACAATATTTTTTCGTAAGGGTTATTAGTATCAGCAATTTTTTTTAAGGAATTAACGTTTAGTCAGTTTTTTTGCTTACATTTCTTAGAAAAAAATGGCATAAGTAATCTTACGATAAAAAAAATGTTATATGAGCATGGCAGGGCCGCATAGCCCACGCCCAGTTAATTTTTAATTCAATGATGACTGCAGTGTTTGATCGTCCTAACGATACGTCGGACACAACAAATACCTGGGAAAATCTGTCACAATTCGACGAATGAACAAATTCAGGAACCAATTGTTGCCACAATCGAACCGCTTCCTCCGGAAATGGAAATAAATTTGCCAAAACCCGAATCAGCATTTGTAACATCATTTGACTATCCAATTAACAATCATTCAGAAGAAGTGCATAATGACGATGAAAGATCTCATCAAAGTGAAGAAATTCAAAGTAACACTCTAAATCAAGAGTGATCGTTTTTTTTTTAATATTTCGTATATACCTTATTTTCTAGCAGTGTATTTTCAAGATTTTTCTCAATTCTTAGAAAGATTTTGAATAAACATAAAAGTTGAAAAAATAGCTCAGATAAATATCGTGGCTTCCTTTATGAAATTGGTAATGAACATTTATTTCAGAGTATTATTTAGAACTAGCATAATATGCGCCCACTATAGCGCGCGTGTAACGTTGCTTTGCCACGTAACATAAAAAGTAATATAAAAAATAAGATTAATAAATAAGTTCAGTAATAAGATGTATTTTATTATTTAATAATATTCCGGATGAGTGAAAATGTAAATTCCATCTAGAGTGGCTTTTGAATTTCAAGGTGGAGTTAATTAAATTAGAATTTTCCTGCTTTAGCCTAAAAATCATTATGGCTCTGAAAATTAATTTCAGTTCTTTCAAAAAATGTTTATTTAGAATAACGTATAATCATTACTCCCGCTTCTGGAAGGACTACCACTCCCTAGGACCAAGAGAGAATGTTTTAGAAAATTTTGAATTTCGGGGTGTGAGAAAAGTTCCAACTTTCCTGAATAGGGATATAAATCTCTATGACTCTGGATTTTTTTCTTGGTTCTAACAAGCAGATGATAACAGTTGGATTTTTTTTAACTTTATAAATTCCCCACTAAGAGTCCATTGGATGACTTTTAATCTGCCAAAACATTATTTGCCAATGGCGACCCGTTTTCGAAAAAATCGACTTCTTTCACCATTTTTTTATGGATTGAAATATTTATTTATTACATTCTCATGTAAAATTATGCAAATATAACATTTTTAATACAAAATTAGATTTTTTTTTGAATCTCCAACAGTTGAATTTTAACTGGTGAAAATTGAAGGAAATTGAAATTTTAAATTTCAACAGTTAAATCTTTATATAGAAAACGATTATAAGATAATCAGAATTGAAATAAATAACAGAAAAATATTGAAGGAATTAATGTAAAAATCAGAGAAACTACAAAGAACGATTTATTTTAGACCACTAATAATCTCATATTGAAGTAAATAAACTTTATACAGCAAAACTTTGTGATTTCTCTTGATATCTTTAAAATTACTTGAAAATTCATTGAAATCCGTGAAATCCATGAAAATATAAACACTAAAAGATGCGAAAAAAAAAATTTTCCTAGAAAAAATACGTGCTTAGAAAAAAAAGATAAACATTCGAAAAAGCGAATTATGTATTGAAAACAAGTGTTAAAAAATTGTGAATTCACAAAATTTTACCAAATTGTACATGAGAATTTAATAAAGAAACATTTCAATCAATAAAAAATATATTTTTTAATACTAGTCGTTTTTTTTAACGGGTCGCCGTTTTGGCAAATTAATAGTCATACAAATTAGCTGACATTATATAAAAATTTAAACTATAAAATGTTTCAAATCGAATAATATAAAATTAAAATTTTCATAATTAGACAATTTCAAATTTAAATCTTTAAAATTGGCAATTTTCTAAATTATTAATTGTAAATCTAAGTTCTTCAAATATGAATAATTTTGTATTAAATATTTTAGCAACATAACTACTTAAAATTTAACAATATTTGACTGTAGAGGAAAAATTAAACGATGCTCAACCTGTTAAATTTTAATTTTATGATTTTAAATTGTAATCGTACTTTTGAGTAGTTTCCAATTATATAAGTATGTGAATGAAATATAAAGATTAATATCCTTAACCAGGTTAATCCAATCAAAATTCAAAAATTTAGATCATTTTAAAAAATTGTTGTAAAAAAAAACTGAAAATATTAAAATCTTACGAGATTGATGAAAATGAGGCATATAAGTAGATTACGGAGAAAAATTAATTTTTGCGATTTTTACAAAGCTCTCAGAATTTAGAATTTTTAAATCTTCACTTATTTCAGGGTCTGACCATTTTAATTGCTAAACTCTTCTAATTTCTGTTTAGGTAAATTTTGAGTGCGATAAAGTTTCTATATGCTCATGAAAATAGGATAGATTGCAAAGCTTTTAAAAATGATTTTAGTTGAGAATTAATCTTTTAAAGCTAAAAATTTTATTATTTGACTGAAAATTTTATTATTTTGTAGAAAATTCAACAAATTTGTTAAAATACATCCTTTTAGGTTGCACATTAGTCTTTTTTAGTTGCAAATTCAACTATTTTGGTAGAAGATTAACTTTTTTGTTGAAAGTTAAAATTTTTTGGTTGAAAATTCAAGTATTTTTATAAAATTCGTTTTTTTTTTTTGGCTCTTAAATTCAATACTTAGGTTGAAATTTTTTTTCTTGGCTGAAAATTCTTTCTTAGTTGAAAATTCAACTCTTTTAGTAGAAATTTCATCCTCTTTGGTTAAAAGTGCAACTGATTGGTTTACAATTAATCGACTTTGATTAAGGATTCAACTATTTTGTAGAAACTTCGTCTTTTTTGGTTAAATTCAACTGTTTTTTAAATTAAAATGAAAATATTTTTGGTTGAAATAAACTATTACATGTTTTGTCGAAAATTCATCTTTTTTGGTTAAAAATTCATCTTTTTTGGTTGAAATATTAACTATTCACCTTTTTTGGGTTGTTTTTCAAATTTATTTCTTCTCGTAGAAATTTCTTTTTTTTTTGTTAGTAAGAAAATACAACTGTTTGGTTACATATTAATTTGTTTTCTTTGAGGATTTGTCTTTTTTTTTTAATTTGTCTTTCTTGGTTGAAAATTAACATTTTTTTAATTTAAATTTTTTATTCGATCACTCAGTAATACACAAATAGTAAAGCAAAAGCGTTTAAAAACCAGTAGAAGCCCAACAATTTTATGTTGAACGGACGGAACGGCAACATTAGGAAGCCACGTACTTTACTATTAAGGACTAGCAAAATCAAAAAAAGCGCACTATGCGCACTTATAACCTTTTGTTATTTTAATTACCTAATTATCAAATTAAAATATATGATTGAATTTAAAGTACTATAAAATATAAATAATAATAATCATAAATTAAAATCAATATTAAAATAGTGTTTAATTTAAAATGAAGTAATTTTTAATGTTTTTTTTTTTGAATAGTTCAATTTTGAAGATTTACAATTGAAAACTCTTTTATTTTAAAGATAAATACATAAAAATTCTTAAACTTTGCTAAAGTTGAAGATCAAAAGTCAAGAGATTCCAAATATAAATCTTCCAAATTGAAGAAAATTTCAAATGTAAAATAACAAAATTACAGAAATTTTAATTGCAAGACTCAGAACATGCATAATTATTAATTATAAATTTTCAGAATTAAAAACTCTTTAATTTCAAAGATCTACAATTCAAAGTTGTACAGTTTCAAAGAGTTACAATTGAAAATTCTTGAATTTAAAATATATAAAATTCCAAATTATTCAAAATCTTGAACGCTTCTCTCTGAATAGTTCAATTTTGAATATTTACAATTGAACATTCTTTAATTGTAAAGGTGTAAAAATAATAATTCTTCAATTTTGCTACATTTGAAGATCAAAATTCAAGAGTTTCCCAATATAAATATTCCAAATTGCTGAAATTTCGGATGTAAAACAGCAAGATTACAGAAATTTTAATTGTAAAACTTAAAACATGCATAATTATTAATTGTGAATTTTCAAAATTAAAAACTGTTTAATTTTAAAGATAAACAATTCAAAGCTATACAGTTTTGAACAGTTACAATTGAATATTCCTGAATTTTAGATATAAAATTCCAAATTATTCAAAATTTTGGACGCTTTTTTTTGAATAGTTCAATTTTTTATATTTACAATTGAAAATTCTTCAATTTTACCCTCTTATTTAAGATTTACAATTAAGATTCATTAATTTGGAATGTTTACATTTCAAAATGACGTAATTTTGAACGTTTTTCTGGAATTTGTAGTTCAATTTTGAAGAATTTTAACGGTAAAATTCTTCAATTTTGAATATTTGCAATTGAAGAGTCTTCAATATTTAAATTTTGAAGATTTAAAATTGAAAATTGTTCGACTTCTAAGATTTACAATTGAAGAATCATTAATTAGAAATGTTTATAATTCAAAATTATGTAATTTATAATGCTATTTTTAATAGCTCAATTTTTAAGATGTGAATTGAAAATTTTGCAGTTCTGAAGATTTAAAACGGAAATTCATTCAATTTTGTAAATTTGTAATTAAAATTTATCAATTTTTATGATTTTCAATTGAAAATTCAATCATTTGGAATGTTTACCGTTAAAAATAATGTAACTTTGAACGTTTAATTCTTGGAATACGCAGTTCAATATTGAATATTTGCAATTGAAAACTCTTTAATATTAAATGTGTAAAACAGAAAATGATATAATTTTGAATGCTTTTTTTTGAATAGTTCAATTTTTAGGATAAAAAATGAAAATTTTTTCAATTTTGCAGGTGTAAAATTTAAATTTATTCAATTTTATAGATTTTCAATTAAAAATTCATTAATCTGGAATGTTTACAGTTGACAATAATGTAATTTTGAACGGTTTTTTTTTTTTTCGAATATGTAGTTCAATTTTGAAGATTTACAATGGAAAATTCTTCAGTTCTGAAAATTTGCAATTGAATATTCATTAACTTAGACTGTTTACAGTTTAAGATGATGTAATTTTTAACGGTTTTTTGGGGGGGGGGAGGGGATATGTAGTTCAGTTTCGAAGATTTATTATGGAAAATTTCTCAATTGTGAATATTTTCACTCAGACTTCAATATTCAATGTATACAATAGAAAATGATGCAATTTTGAATGTGTTTTTTTTTGGCATAGTTCAATTTTATAGATTTGTAATCTAAAATTCTTCAATTTTCATTATTTTTAATTGAAGATTCATTAATTTGGAATGTTTACAGTTTAAAAGGATGTAATTTTGAATGTTTTTCTAAAATATTTCAATTTTGAAGGTGTAAAATTGAAATTGATTTATATTTACAGATTTTCACTTTAAAATTCATCAATTTTCATGATTTTCAACTGAGTTTTCATTAATCTGAAATGTTTACAGTCTAAAATGATATAATTTTGAACGTTATTTGGAATATGCAGTTCAGTTTTGAAGATTTAAAATTAAAATTTCTTCAGTTTTAAATATTTGCAGTTGAAGAATCATTAATTTGGAATGTTTATAGTTTAAAATGATGTAATTTAGAATAATTTTTTTAATACTTCAATTTTGAAGATGTAAAATTGAAATTTATTCAATTTTATAGATTTGCATTTAAAATTCATCAATTTTTATGATTTTTAATTGAAAATTCAATAATTTGGAATGTTTATCGTTAAAAATGATGTAACTTTGAACGTTTGATTCTTGGAATACGTAGTTCAATTCTGAATATTTGCAACTGAAAACTCTTCAATATTTAATGTGTGAAACAGAAAATAATATACTTTGAATGCTTTTTTTGGAATACTTCAATTTAAAAAATTTACAATTGAAGATTCATTAATTTGGAATGCTTATAGTTTGAAATGATGTAATTCAGAATGCTTTTCTTAATAGTTCAATTTTGAGGATTAAAAATTAAAAACTATTCAATTTTGAAAATGTAAACTTGAAATGCATTCAATTTTATAGATTTTCAATTTAAAATTCATCAATTTTTATGATTTCAAATTAAAAATTCATTAACCTGGAATGTTTACAGTTGAAAATGATGTAACTTTGAACGGTTTTTTTCTTGAATATGTAGTTCAATTTTGAAGATTTACGATGGAAAATTCTTTAGTTCTGAGCATTTGAAATTGAATATTCATTAACTTGGACTGTTTAGAGTTTAAGATGATGTAATTTTTAACGTTTTTGTTTTTTTGGGGCGGAGGGGGAGGAATATGTAGTTTAGTTTCGAAGATTTATGATAGAAAATTTCTCAATTGGGAATATCTTCAATTAAAGACTCTTCAACATTTAATGTATACAATAGAAAATTATGCAATCTTGAATGTTTTTTTTTCATATTTTAATTTTATAGATTTGTAAACTGAAATTCTTCAATTTTTATGATTTTTAATTGAAGATTCATTAATTTTGAATGTTTACAGTTTTAAAGGATGTAATTTTGAATGTTTTTTTTTAAATAGTTCAATTTTGAGGAAATAAATTGAAGTTGATTTATATTTATAGATTTTGAATTTAAAGTGCATCAATTTTTATGATTTTCAATTGAGTATTCATTAATCTGAAATGTTTACAGTCTAAAATGATATAATTTTGGAAGTTATTTGGAATATGTAGTTCAGTTTTGAAGATTTAAAATTGAAATTTCTTCAGTTTTAAATATGTGCAATTGAAGAATTATTAATTTGGAATGTTTATAGTTTAGAATGATGTAATTTAGAATGATTTTTTTTAATACTTCAATTTTGAAAATGTAAAATTGAAATTTATTCAATTTTATAGATTTGCAGTTTAAAATTCATCAATTTTTATGATTTTCAATTGAAAATTCAATAATTTGGAATGTTTACCGTTAAAAGTAATGTAACTTTGAACCTTTGATTCTTGGAATACGCAGTTCAATTTTGAATATTTGCAACTGAAAACTCTTCAATATTTAATGTGTAAAACAGAAAATGATTTGACTTTGAATGCTTTTTTTGGAATAATTCAATTTTAAACATTTAAAATTGAAGATTTATTTATTTGGAATGCTTATGGTTGAAAATGTCGTAATTTAGAATGCTTTTTTTAATAGTTCAATTTTGAGGATTAAAAACTGATAATTATTCAATTTTGAAGATGTAAAATTGAAATTTATTCAACTTTATAGATTCGCAATTTAAAATTCATCAATTTTCATGATTTTCAGTTAAAAATTCATCAATCTGGAATGTTTACAGTTGAAAATGATATAATTCTGAAAGGTTTTTTTTTTGTTTTTCTGAATATGTAGTTCAATTTTGAAGATTTACAATGAAAAATTCTTCAGTTCTGAACATTTTCAATTGAATATTCATTAACTTGGACTGTTTACAGTTCAAGATGATGTAATTTTTCATATTTTTTGGGGGGAAGGGGGAATATGTAGTTCAATTTCGAAGATTTATAATGAAAAATGCCTCATTCGTGAATATTTCCAATTGAAGATTCATTAATTTGGAACGTTTACAGTTTAAAAGGATATAATTCTGAACGCTTTTTTAAAATAGTTCAATTTTGAATGTTTTTTTTTTTTGTTTAGTTCAATTTTGTGGATTTAAAATCGAAAACTCTCCAATTTCATAGATTTGCCGCTGTAAAGTCTTCAATTGTGAACAGTATAAATGACAGCGTTGTTGTTTTTTTTTTTTTTTTGAAATTCTTATAATTTTTTACATATGTAACATATGTTTCCGTTGATAGAAAAAGAAATTTCGCAGGAACTTCTAGTTACTGTAATCAGTGACTCGAAATGTATCAAGTTACTAACTTTAAATGATCCTAAAGTCAGATAAAAAAAATTGTTATGTCAATCTATTATGATGAGAATTTGATATTGCAATCAAACTTCAAAATTCAATCGAAACAACTTCAAGTGTAAACAGAATTTTATAAGTTGTCAAACTGACGTATATATTAATAAACTGTCACCCTGATATGATAGGGAAAGTCGCGACACAAAAAACATGCGAAAAGTCAGCGGAAACATACGAGCTTTAATGTGGACAAAGTGAATGAATGAATGAATGAATTGATAGATTATTATACAGTGAATTACACTGAAAGTCCCATAAAAGTCCAACTTTGGTTCTTGTATAAAATGGCCTTGGACATATGGCGAAGCGACTCCAATGTCAACAATCAGGGCCGTATGAACTATTTCCAGTAGGAATACATAGTATAAATTAACCTCATTTTGTACAAATGTAGATTTTTGTTATCGTAAGGTATGGACCTTTTTTAATAACGAAGACTAATTAATCAAAAGAAAATTTTAAGCGTGTATTTAAAAATAAATGCGAAATATGCACGCGAGTTTTCTGGCTGCCCGCTTCATGTAGCTACGGAACTGCTGGACGCCACAGTCCTCGCAACGCCTCCCGCTCATCCCCTCAAACTCCGTCGCCAACGAATGCGAGCTGGTAGAATTCTAGGAAGGACATATTGCAAACTGACTTCTTAGGGACTTTCGGTGTGTTAAAGTTAAAAACTCAATGGCAAAAACTTCAACTCATTTAACTTAAATAAAGTTAATTGAGACTAATCCTGAAATTGAAAAGTAGTTATATTTAAATTATTTTATTCATTAAACGTTAATCATAATACAAAGTGTAAGAAACAACCTGCAGTTAGCAGTCTCTATTGATTCGCTGATAGTGCTCAAAATCATCTCCTCGCATCGCATTCTGACAGGATTCATTCTTCATTTGGAGTAATTAGCATTTATATAATGGAAGACGAACACCAAGAAGAAGAGGGTGACTCCAAGGATATTTGCGAAAATAGCAAGTTGCACGTCCGTGATCATCCTGAGCAAAAATAAACAAAATAGCTTGAGTTCTAGCGTTCTAAAGAGTTTAAGTGTTTGGAGAAATTCTCACGAGCATGATATGATGCTCGAGAATATGCTTGACCTTTATGTGCTTTGAGAATTTAAGGAGCATTTATTTAGACAGTTGCATTTTTTACTAAAACAGATTGACTTTCTACCAAAAAGATGAATTTTCAAACTAAAAGACGATTTTTCAACAAAAGAGTTGAATTTTCAAGCATAAAAGATTTTTCAGTCCAGAAAGTAAAAAGATTTTATCCAAATTGTTGAATTTCCAAGTTACAAAGGCGAATTTTCTACAAAACAGTTAAATTTTCAAAGAAACTAAATTTCAACCAATTTGTTGAATTTTCTGGTCAAAAAGACGAATTTCTACAAAGCAGTCGAATTTTCTGCCTAAAAATATGAATTTTTAACAAAAAAGGTACATTTCCAACCAAAGAGATGAATTTTTGACTAAATGGATGAATCTTCAACTAAAAAAAATTAGTTTTTAACAAAGTAGTTCAAATTTGAACCAAGTAGTTGAAATTTCGACCAAAAAAGATTAACTCTCAATGAAAAATATAATAGTTGATAATTTAAGCAAATAAATGAATGATTTTACTTTTAAAACAAAAACAGTTGAAAAATATCAATTTTGAACCAAACAGTTGCATTTTTAACCTACAAAGATGAAATTTCTAACAAAAGAGATTAATTTTCAAATCAAAAGACGACTTTTCAACGAAATAGTTGAATTTTTAACCAAACGGGACGACTTTTTAAGAAAAGAGTTCAATTTTCAACCAACAAATATTTTTCAGTCAAGAAAGAAAAAAATTTCAACCAAATAATTGAATTTTCGACTAAAATAGGTCATTTTTCAACCAAAAATAAAATAGTTAAATTTTCATTTAAAAAATTAATTTTCAACAAAATAGTTACATTTTCAACCAGAGATGAACCTTCAACAACAAATTTTAACATAGTTGTTTCCAATATATTTAAATGAAAAACAATTGCAAATTAGGTGACAAATCCAAAATGTAGTTAGTGCCTTCTTAGTTTGCACAGCAGAATAGTCGATATTTCTACCAGAAAAGATTTTTATTCTAAATTAAAAATAGTTGAAACAGATTAATTTTCAAACATACAGTTGCATTTTTAATCATAAAAGTTTAAATTTCTACCAAAAGAGAATAATTTTCTAACTAAAAAGACGAATTTTCAACCATAAACGATTAAATTTCTACCAAAAGAAAATAATTTTCAAAACAAAGGACGAATTTCCAACGAAACAGTTGAATTTTCAACCAGATATTGTGACTTTTTAACATAAGAGTTGAATTTTCAACCAACAATTAATATTTTTCAGTCAAGAAAAAAAAATTTCAACCAAATGCTTGAATTTTCGACTAAAATAGGTCATTTTTCAACCAAAAATGAAACAGTTAAATTTTCATTTAAAAAATGAATTTTCAAAAAATAGTTAAATTTTCAACTAAAGAGATGAACCTTTGACCAAAAAAAATTAACATAGTTGTTTCCAATATATTTAAATGGAAGACAATTATTGCAAATCAGGTGACAAATCCAAAATGTAGTTACTGCTTTCTTAGTTTGCACTGCAGAATAGTCGATATTTCAACAAAAAAATTTTAATTTAAATTAAAAATAGTTGAAACCGATTAATTTTCAACCAAACAGTTGCATTATTAACCATAAAAGATTAAATTTCTACCAAAAGAAAATACTTTTCTGACTAAAAATACAAATTTTTAACCAACAATGATTTTTCAGTCAAGAAAGAAAAAAATGTCAACAAATTGTTGATTTTTCAAGCCAAAAGACGCATGTTTTTAAAAACAGTTGAATTTTCAACCCGATATTATGAATCTTCATCAAAAAAGTTAATTTTCAAGAAAATAGATTCATTTTCTTCCAAAAAGGATGATTTTTAAACAAATAAATTGAATTTTCAACCAAATAATAAAATACTGATAAAAATTCATTAAAAACAAATTTAAAAGTCAAAGGAAACAGAAAAGTAGGTTTTTCAAAAATAGTCATTTTTGTGTTTTTCAGATTATTTCTTTCCACCTTACTCAAGAGAATACTTTTAAGAGCTGAGGGTTCTATACTGAAAAGAATGCACTAGCAAAAAATTGATGAGAATAAAGAATCAAAATCTATCTGATAAAAATATATTGAAAAAAAAAAAAAATCAAATATGAGCATTTTTCAGTTCAGTTGTTGAAGTATTTCTCAATCTTTGGTCTTCTTCAATTGTTGTCTGATGAATTTTTATCAGTAGAAAGTGCTGAAGTGTTCAACAGACTTTTCAAAGCTAGCTAAAAACAAATGTTTAAAACACAAAAATGACTAGAATACTTGCTAAAGGAAAAGTCACTACTGTTAGAAGGCACTTTCGTTTAATAATCACGAGATACCCATGTGATATAAAAAGTTTTTGTCTGCCGCCGGAGCGAAAACGCGAATTTTCTCCCGTTGGCAGTCAAAATATCGTGTGCACCTCGCGAAAAAACACTCGTTTGCACCACGTATGCAGTTGACAACTCCTCGGCTTCGCCTTGGAGCTCAACTTTATACGTGTGGTGCAAAACTCGTATTTTTCCGCAGCGGAGCACAATGTACTATTAATGATAAACGAAATCCCCTTTCAGCCTCTTTATTCCAAAAAAATCCCATTTTTTACCTAAAATTATCTACTGAACCGCTGTAATCCTTGACATTATATCATTTACATCAAGTATATGTTTAATTAACTCTAGAGTGTATTTGTAAAACAAATATTTTTATTATGATATTTATTTGTTTAAACAATTAATGCTTTAAATGTTCTGTTTGAGCTTAAATGCTGAGCATATTCTCGAGAGCATTTGCTCAACATAAATTCTTGGGCATTTAAGAACTCTACTGAGTTCAAAAATCTAACCTATAAATTTTCCAATTATAATAACTCTTACTTTCAGTATAAGAATTTTCAAAAAAGTAAAATGAAGCATCTAAATACCTTGTTTTTTTTGAAGATAAGTTTCTAAACTTATTTCTGTAGAAACGAAGGGGTTGTGTCAATTTTTCACGACAAGCAGATGCAGCTGACGTGATATTTACGTTTTAACGTGGCCACTTTTGATTTCTTGAACGGGAACTGGTGAAACTATCAATGAAAATCATTCAGGCCAATTGTAAGACTTTTTGAATAATTTTTTTAACTCTGCGTGGACCACCAATCCCTGATAATTATAGAAACGAAAGGACGAATCAGATTAGAGGAATAGAATACCAGTTGGTAGTAGTGCCTGAAAACCGGAAGTAACCATTTACAAATGGACTGGCGGCATTATTGATTTTCCTAGAATTCACTTGAATTGATTTAAATTCAGTTGTGCTAACTTCAATTCCCTCCAATTCAATTGAATTCCGTTGAATTTATTTTAATCAGTAGAATCCACTTTCAATAATCTTCAATTCAGTAATGATACTGTTTTACCAAAAATGTAGCTAAATTAAATTAATTTTAATTAATTAAAATTTCATTGAATTTAAAATAGAATAAATAAAAACACTCAAATTATCAGTATACTCTCAATTTAGAGGATAATTTTCGAATTCTATCAACTCTACTCTTCGACACCAGATGTCCGTAACAATTACTTTCCTCGACAAAAAATACTTTTTCGAGAATAAAATTCGTTGTTAAATCATTAGAATTGAACTTAAATCCCCGACATACCAAATAAAAGTGTTAATTATTATTCCAAATAGCAAATTTCCGGAAAATTTAACTTATTTTTTTGTTTTTTTGGAAAGGTGCACAGCAGCGCTTTAGCGGTGATTCCCGAACTAGAGACGATCAAGTCTCGACACGTTGCAGTGCTTGTTGCACCTTCGATAAATTTTTCTCGGCGAAGCTTCTCCACCCCCACCACCCCACTCGCGAGTCGCGAACACACATATACATACTTCCGTCCTTGTGTGTCCTTGTTTCACAGCGATCCTTGTTCAACACCTATGCTTTTGTAAGCGTGTTGTGGCCTGTTTAACACCCGTTCTAACGCGAAAACAATTCTTGTTTTCGCACAAGTACTAACTGGGCTCAATAGCTCTTTCGGTCTCGTAAAACGCGTCCGAGTTTCTTCGCGTAGCGAATAAAAAGTGAAAATTCGGGTTAAAAACTCGAGACAGAAGTTGGCGTTCTACGAATCCTGTGTTGTGGTCAATACAGTCGTAGGGGACTCGTAAACATGAATCCTCGCGAGGCTTATTCTTTTCCCTTAAATTTTTACGAACTAAATCATTCGTTGTAAATAAATCATTCGATGCATCACAAATCCGATTCGAGTATTTATTGAAAAATTCTTTTTACTTTCGTGAACGATAAAAGTGGCTCCCGTGGAGGTTGTCGATCGCAACAGCAAAATTGGCTCTAACACGGATCCCACGATGGTCATACGGTAAGGAGAAATTTTTAGTTCCTATCGCCCCTTTTTCAGGCAGTAACTCGCCCCTGTGTAAAGCCATTTTCCATAGGCATAGGAAGTCCCTAATTAAATCAGGCCTGCCGATAATTGGATTTTTAAATGCTGCTTTTTGCGAAGCACCTGCTCTGAAAGGAAATTTAGTCTGAATTCATCATTGTGAACTATAAAATTAATTTAGTGGAATAAGTAAAACAGGAAAAGTAGAGTTTAAATTTAGAAAACTAGTAAATCTAGAGTGAGTTTTGTAATTTGAGAAGTTTATAGAAAAGGGAAAACGTTTAAATTTAATTTTTATTAAGAAAAATTGGTGACGAGTCTAAAGGACGCCACATGGTGGAGAAAAATTTATTTAGCATTTTTGGGATTCCTTGCGAAATAACAGCTGTTTATTTCACTTGCTCAAAATGTTAACGTTTCGATAATTTTTCAGTGTTTCAAATTCAGGTTTTACTCGCATTATCGTGTCATTGAAACATACGTAATTTCAAAATCGCGCAAACAGCTTTATCTTATCTATTGCAATTCGCAGTTGTGTTTTGTCAAAACTTCCAATGCCGCATTAAAAAAAATAAATAAATAAAAAGCGGGGAATCCAAGGATGATTTTTTTTAGATAAGTTTAGACACTGTTTTGTTGAAAAGTGCTTCTAAGGTCACTTATTCATGAGTTAGAGTGGTTTAAATGGAAGAATTTTTTAATATTATGCTCTTAATGAGAGTCAATATTAGACAAGTGTAATTTGTTATTTAAATATTGATGCATTACTGCAAGAATCAGGATTTCAGGGGCGAATGAAGACGCTGAGTCTAGTACTGTAGACGAAAGAGAACGTCTTTTAAGTTTAATTTCTATCCTGAAAAGATAGGATTGTGAAACAGAATTTATATTTTTTTATATTTCATTTGAATGTATATGATAGTAAATTTTCAAGATGTTTTTTACAGCTCACGATTTTTTTTGTAGACAACTATTTAAAATCAATAAGAAAAACAGAGATGAAGATTGAAATGTTTATAGGATAATAATTCTCTACAAGGGAACACCTGTTTCTCAAAATCTTTTACACCATAAAGAATATATTGTATGTTCAAAAAAAGATTACGCTGACTGAAGGCAGATATATGTACGTAGACAAAAGAATTTTGCAAGTCAGATTGAATCCGCGTATCGGAATAATTCATTTTTAAAATTAAGATCGCCAGGTTAGAAATTCCTGGTTTCAAATTTAAATTCTTAGGCAAATAGTAGATGTAAATTTCACAACTTCGGTACACTAAGAGACTACCCAGTGGGCAACAAATTTTAAGACGTTATTAGAACGTTCTAACAACGTTTTCATCGAAAACGTCATTAGAACGTCCTAAAAACGTCCAATTTCCAAAAGTCGTTTTTAGGATGTATTTTGGACATGGGACGTTTATTGAAATTTGTGCCCACTGGATAGTTTCAAATTTGCTTCATTAACTTTAATTAGCATTCTATTTTTCTCAATATTCTATTTTTGAACATTAAAAGTAATTTACATAAATTAGAAGGTATAGATTAGGACTTGAGTAATCAGTGTTTTAAATGTAGCCATTTAGCGGAACTTGAAGCAATTTTCGTAATCGCTCAGAATTACATAAATTATTGTAATTGCAAGTTGTCTTTTTTGTTTAGCTTACATTTAGAATTATGTTATGGAATGTTGAAATCGTAATTTAATCGATTGATTAGCGTTGGAGAGTTGCTTGTTATAAATAAGGAAGTTATTTGTTTTCAAAGGTTTCGAATTAACCATTTTTTAATATTGTTAAATTTTAAAGCAACTTCAAGTTTTGCAGTTTTGGGCGCCTTTTGATAATAATTTATTACATTCAAGTTCAATTTGAGCCTATCGTAACCTTGGCTTTGGTTTTGAAATAATATTTCTCTCCAAAAAAAGTACCTAATTTGCTTTGAGCAGTAGCTGTAACTGCGTCCAGTTCATTTTTTTTAACTCGACTTCAAGACTGATTTCTCTAGGTAATGCAATAACTTTTTTAAATTATTGAAATATTTTCGGTTAAATTGTTCTTTTGGAAATAAACTTTATACACAATTTTACATTTGAGTAGAATAGAATTTAAACCACATTGAGAACGTATTATAAATCGTATTATAAATCAGATAAGTATATATTATATTATATTATATTTATGACTCGAAGTAACAAATCCAGTAATTACAATTGTAATAATTTCTTATATAAGAAATGATCATAATTTTTCTAGCATTTACTTGGACTTTAAATTTAATTATTTTTGTTTAAATTATGGATCTGCTAACACTCGATATTCGTTCTATAATTTTACGGGAGTTTTTAACTGTGTAGAATAGCGGTGTTTTACACTGCTATCTGGGCCAGTTAGTCTTTAGGTCGCTAGCAGGTCGGCATTGATGAAGCACTTATAGATCAGCTTACCTGCTGCCTTTCTTGAGATTTTTGTTCGGAGTTCATTTAAAATTTTCTATTCTTCTTTTACCTGTGCATCAAATCCTTAATTGAGTTTCAAAATAAGTTTCATTATGTCTAACAAAAAGCTATAGAAAAGAAAATCAAACAAGGAACAGTTCACAGAAAATAGATTCAACTCATTATTATTAATTTTTTATAAAATCGATTTTAAACATCCTTGATTTTAAATTATTTCAGATAATTGCAAAAGTCAGGCCTTTAGAGTAATTTTATTGTTTTCAGGAATCATAAACTAAAGTTAATTGTACTTCTATGGCAAACAATTAATATTGCTTTTTTAGTTCCTCGTCATTTTCAAAATAATGACAATGTGCCTCCCACACTTTTTGCAAGGTTTTTCCCACACTTTTTATTTATATCTTTTAATCCTTTCGCCGACCATGGAAGAAGAAGTACATACTAACATGTATACCTACTTCTCACGTACACATTTATTTCCAGTGCTTTGTTCATAATTTATTTTGTAACGTATCCACCGGGCTACAAATTTTCAATCCTTTCTCTTCAATTGACGACTTCCACGGTAATTGGGAAAATTATAATGAGGTGTTTGTCTCCAAGGAATAAGTATATGTGTTGTTTCCCTTTCAGCTTCTTAATTTTTTCAATTTGAGGTCAATAAAATGTTCAACAATACATTTTCTTACTTGTGTTAAAGATTTGTATTTGGATAACTTTTTCTTTTACTGTGGAAGGAGTTTTCTTTTTAGAAGTTCTGAACCCCCTTCTTACGTAAGACTTCATATTTTTACTCAATATATCAAAAAATTTGAAAGATTTACAGTGATAAAGTATTTCAAAGAATTTCAAAATTTTTACGAAATTTAACAAGATTTCCAAATTACCTATTACAATTTCAGAGAGTCTCAATTTCTTAGGAATTTTGAAGGATGTCAGGGAATCTCAAAGAATTTTGAGGGATTTCCACAGTTTTTATAAGATTTCGAGGGATTTCCAGTGAGCTCAATCGTTTTAAAGGGATTTCAAAATATTATGTACGATATCCTGCAATTCAATGGATTTCTAGGAATTTTCACATGATTAAACCTTTTTTTAAGGGTTTTATAAAATTTTCAAAAGAATTCACAGGATTTCCAAGGATTGAAAAGATTTGCAGGAATTCCGCGAGATTTCATGAAAGGTGTACTCTAGGGTGGTCCAAAAATCGCAAAGTTTGAAACTTGAAATGTGCACGTGGAAATTCTTGTTACATTTTGAGAAAAAGAACGTTCCTAAAAAAATTTTTATGAAATCTTGCACTTTTTTTCTGGAGGTCAGAGTTTAAACTCTAAATATCTAGGTTGCTTCTGTGATTTTACAAGAAAAAATTTTAGGACAATATTAGCCTAATTTTTATGGTAAATTTAATGGTGTTGTGTAATTTTATAGAACAAAATTTTTAGAGACATAATTTACTTGTACATAATTTACTTTTTCTTCTAATATCTAAAACTTTTGGTCTACACTCAGAAAAAGATTGTTTGATACAAAGAAATTTCTTTGATTGAAAAAAATGTTTTTTTTTGTTAATTTTTCTCTGATTTGAAATGATTGTTCTTCATTTTAAAGTTATTTTTTGGTGAATGACAAAAATTATGCTAAAGAAACGCTTTCTTTGATTGAAGACCAATCTTTTTCTAGCTAGGCTTGTAGATATTTTCGATAGGGTAAGGGATTTAAGGGATTTTCCTTTTCTCGAAAAGGAACAAGAATTTCCATGTGCACATTGCATTTTTCAAACTGCGATTTTTGGACCACCCTAGAGAACACCAGATTTCAAGAAAGATTAACTTCTCGCCTTTATATTAATTGGACGTATGTAATATAAAATATTATATAATAAAAAAGAAAAATAAGGATATAGTGTGTATAATAGTATAAAAATTCATTTCAGCAGCCAAAACAGATATGAGTTAGCATATTTACAAAAAATAATTTAGAAAGAGGAAACGTACGTAAGAAATGCTTTGGACCCCCCCCCCCCCCCATAAAAACAGCTTTTGGGGCTGTTTTCAAAGTCAGGTATCACTTTTCCAATGAATGTATCATAGTGTTCGTGAAATTCATATTTCATATACGTCAATAGAATATTTTTTGCATTTTGATTACTATTTTTAATTTAAAGTTGAAGTTTGATTTTTTTAACGATTTCGATTGGTGGGCCTCTGTGACGTCAGAGGGGTCGGATTTTCCACAAATCACAGCTTATATATCAGTGATTCTCACTTAATTTTTCTGCATGAATTTTTATTTGGTTTGTTCACGTGGACGTCAACAGTGGGAATCGGGAAATATATTGATGTTAAAAGAGGCTTTTGTGAAAGTTATTAGCTGAAATCTCACAAATATATCTTTATGGTAATACTGTGTTTTGTAAGTAACGCAGTCTTCGTAAGTATATACGTCAACATGTTGACATAACCTCACTTTTTCAAAAACGCTCAATTTATGCACTAGAAGAAGAAAAATTTTTTCTTCTTCTATAAAAACACATTAATTGAAGAAGTACTTTCCCTAGAAGAACTTGTGCATAATTTGGCATAACTTCTTTATCAAAATTTTGATTAGCAGAAAAGTGTGTATTGACTTGAATGATTTGAATATTTGAGAATCCCTGTCACCTTGCTTGTTACGTGATTCCAATTTGAATGAGTGTTTTCGCGGTTCCAATTTAAAAAAAAATTTTTCTCTTAATCAAAGCTACAAAAGAAAAATTACGAACTACTCTGAGTTTAACTTAAAACTAACTATTCAAAAATTATTTTATCTAAAATTGCGTAACAATTGCAGTAATGGACGTTCCCCTGGGGATGGAATTAAAATGTTCTTGAGTTTCTGAAGATTTTCTTATGTCAGATTAAGAACCGTTATTCTTGTATCAATCAATCAATTCTCTTGTATGTTTTTACATACAGTAGTATAATATATTAGTATAAAATAATTTGTCTTTGAATTATTGCCTGCATCTCCTCATACATGATGCCGTTATTCTTGTACTGATTTTCATTTTTAATGATGATTGCAGGTCAGATGGTGGCAGCAGCGAAAGCCCGCTTCTAGTAGAAGAGGGCGAGGCTGTTGGCCAACCACACAGTCCTCACAGCAAAGTCCACTCAAGTCACAATCATACCGCCCATGTTAATCCCCATGGAGCTCAAAGTCATCATCACGATAAGCCTAAACAGGCGGTAAAATATGGCGAACTAGTCATCCTTGGGTAAGGAACTGAATAGTTGATGCAAACTTAGTCACTCCTGAATCCACAGTCTTTCATCCTTTAAAAACAACCCAAAACCATGTTCTATCTTAATATCTGAGCCTAAACAAATTTTACAAATCTGGTAAAATAATATCTTGAATATTACAAAAACAAGTTTTTACACTTATGAATTTTGTATGCATTATATTACATAGTTTCTTTTTTTTGGGCTTGGAAATTTAGAGTGATCTTATTAAATTAAATTCTGAAGGAGGGTGTAACCATTTTTAGGGTGGCCGCTGGAACTGGAAACGGAGAATGACAGTGAATTTATTTTTTGACTGGGAATTTTACAAACTTTTAGAAGAAAAATTTGTCTAATCACTTGAAATATCAGAAATTTCATGTCACATGATATAATGCAATTTAAAATAAGTTGGAATTCATCTTTTTTTTAATGTTAAGTTCAGTTGCTAACTTCTTAACTTTTGAAATCATTTCTAAGCGTTCATTTTCAATTTAAATAATTTAAAAATGCAGTTTTGAAGACGACCAATTAAAAATTAAAAACATTTGAAATCGAACATTTTTGATAAAGAACGTTTTAAGTTGATCTACTGTAAAAATAAATAAATAAATCAGTTTTTAAATTAAAATCTAGTTCGAGTAATAAAAATTGAACAATAATTGATTTCACAAGACGTTTCTGAATCTCTTGAAAATTAAACAATTTACAGACTTTAAGAAATTGAACTCAGCAGGAAAGAATTTCTAAAATATGAGACCAAAGACATTTTAAAGATTAAGATTTCATGCGTATTAGTGAATGTCTTTCAAAATTTTCCGTTCATTAGTAATTTTTTTAATGATGAGTGAAAGCTTGAAGTGTACCATTTTTTTACGATCATTTCAGAATGCCCAACTTTGAGTGGCTCCTGCTCCTCAAATCGGAGTAATTAAATCTGCCAGAATTTTTTTTGATTCATCTTTTCTGTGCATGACGGTGTAAGCTAGAGTCCAAAATAATGATTTGTTATTAATTCAATAACAAAAGAGTCGTGAGGTATTATATTCGAAACTAAGCAGCCTACAGAGATCATTCTTAAAGCAAATTGCAGAGTTTTGGTTCCTGAAAACAGTACATGTAGTCAATCATTAAAAGGGGTGTTTTAAAGTTCAAAAAAATATTTTCTCATTCGAAAAATTCATAGAGCTATCCCATTATTAAAGGAGCCACTGGCACAGCAGTTACCATTTACTTTCGCTAGTATCTGAATTTTCTTCGACAATGGGATATCCCTTTGTATTTTTCAAAGGAGAAAATAATTTTTTAAATATTGAAACGCAAATTTTTTATTATGAACAAGACATGTATTATTTTCAAGAGCCAAGAATCAACAATTTGCTTCCAGAATGATCTCTGTAGGTTGCTTAGTCTCGAAGATAATGCCTGACTACTCTCTTGTTATTAACTTAATAACACATCCTTATTTTTGACTTTGCCTTGCACCTTTGTGCACAGAAAGGATCAATGAAAATCATGTATTTTTGATAAAATTTTTTATTTCGATTTGAGGGAGCAGGGAGCCACTCGAAGTTGGGCATTCTGGCATGATCGTAAGAAAAGTGCACTTTTGAACATTTCACTTATCATACAAAAATTACGAATGGACTAAAAATTTTGAAAGACACTCGCCAATATGCATGAAATCTTAATCTTTAAAATGTCTTTTAGTTCATAGTTTAGAAATTTTCTCCTGCTGAGTTATTTAGTAAAATTTCTGGAAAACTTGAGGGCTCTATATTTTTTAGACGAAGAGTAGTAGTTGAACAAGCGTAAACCTCTGATTGAAACTTTGTAAACTATTTTCCACTCTCAAATAATTTCAAGTTAATAGATTCGCAATTAAAAGCTCTTATTCAATTTCAATTGCTATTCAAATATTGTTTCAGTCTATAATATTGCATTTTTAACCCACTCAATTTGAAATTTTTTTAATTAAAGAAAAGAACTAATTTTTAATATTTAGCAATATTTTACTGTTCATTTGAAATGAACTTATGATTTTTAATCAAATATTCAAAATTAAAAAATTTCAAACTGAATTGTTTGAAATAGAAAGCCTTAAATCGTTAAAATTTCAGAGTGCTAAATTTAAACTTTGAACGTTACAATTGTAATTGTTCCATTTCATAAATAAATCTTCTCATAAGTGAGATATTCAGAGCTAAAAAATTTGGAAATGAATTATTTAAAATTATAATTATATAAAATATTGAATTATTAAAATGTCACAGTTCAATTTATAAAATTTTATAATTTAAACTTTTGCAGCTTAACTGAATTAATTTAAAATTGGTAAAAAGCGGTGAAAAGTTTCGGGGTGATTAAGCATAAATTAATTAAATGTTTTAAAAATTAAACTGTAATATTTAAAATTGAATAATAATTGACTAGAAAACTTTTAAGAATGAATAATTCTAAATCTGTTAAAAAGTCAACAATTTTCAAGTTGGAACGTTTAGAATTGTACTGTTTCAAGTCGAAAGCCATTATTAGTTGAGCAGTTGTAAATTTTCGGATTGAAGCGTTAGAAATTACTTTTAATTTGCAAAAAATTTGAAAAAAAATTGACAAAAATTACAGGTAATAATTTTTTTGAATTTTTCAAAAAATTTGTTGAGGTTAAGTTCTAGGGTGACCACACCCATATTTCACAGAAGTTTTGCTTAGTATACACTTTGTAACATATATTTTTGTTGAATTTTTGTTTATGATGGAGTAATGTGACAAAAAAAAAAGTCGCGTATGGAACACTGCGCAGCGTTACGGTGTACTGCTCCGTACCCACAGTGGTCAAAACCAGGAATTTAGTGTTCATAATCCTCTACGGGCTCTATTTCTTGACGGATTTTAAAGTTTTTTTTTTAAATGCTCAGTATTAAATGTTTAAGATCCTCGATTTCTTCAATTTTTCAGTTCAGTTTTGTATGCAACAATATATAAACAAAGATAGTGACAAAATTAGCAATATTAAGAATATAATTTTTTATCTAAAAGAAAATTGTTTAAATAAATTCGCTATTAATTAGAATTAATAAAAATAAACTTAACGAACATAAATAATTATATGAATGTACAAGTTAATTGTTATGAACAATTTATTTAAACAAATTCTTTAGTTGAGCAGCTTGTTGTAGAAAAAATTATTCTGGCTTAAAATCATTGTAATTTATCATTAGAATGGTATTGGTCACGAAAAATTGTCGTAATTTCATCATTTATAAATATGTAACTCATAAAGTTATAAACAGTTTTTTAACTTATTAAGTCCCATGGGCAGACCAATTTACGTAGTAGAAAAGTTAATGTTGGTATGAGAACATTTTATTAAATGACGATTTTTCATGAAAAAAATCAAATATTTTGATTGTTTAAACAATTTTTGTTTGAACAATTTGTTTAAAAATGTGAGATTCGAAAAAACTAATAGCTCCATTCGATTCTACGGGAAAAATTATTTAGAGTCCATGTGATAGACAATTTTTTTCTCAAACCTTTTTGTTAT